>JAQIWG010004797.1:0-15462 GCA_034695025.1 Chamaedrilus cognettii | reverse complement strand
CCAGTCTTTTCAGCCTTGTAGCTTCATTTATCACCTGCACCGGCACTCTCTTGAACGAGGTCAGACCGAGATCCACCTTTGCAATGCATCTGATTGACCTTTCGCTTATGCCCACCTTACTTGCTACATCACGCGTGCTTCTACCAGTGCCCGGCTCGTTTTCCTGTGAGCAGATTAGGTCCTCAACTTTTTCTATGTTATCGGCTTTCCGCACAGATTTAGGCCTTCCGCTCTTGGTTTTTCTGTCCACAGCTGACCCTGTCTTGTCAATGCGCCTGCAGATAGCCTTTAGCGTATCCAACTTCCATTCCTTCTGAGGATAGGCTGCTCTAATTGCCTTCACCCCCAGCCCTTCCTCACGCAGCTTTTGAAGTCGCATTTTGTCTCCGATAGAAGCTTGGCCATTTTGAATTCTTCACACTGAGCGCTTTGCGAAACTGTCTGCTAGCTAATTCTGAATTTAGGACAGGGCGACAGGCTGCAGTCGTGGATACAGCCTACAGGCTAAGAATTTCTAGGCAGATGACGTCATTCACAGGCATATTCCTGTGTGACACGTTATGAGGGTGCGATTAACAAAATAATCCCAGTATTAAAAACGTTTAAATGTTAGAACAATTATGTTCAAGAAATATTTTAGTTGTAATTATTATACAGGTTGATTTCATTTTTCGATTTTTTTACAAGAGCTTTTGTAACTTTTGAAGGCTTAAATGTTTTCTCTTGAAGTTTAGGATCAGATGTCAAATTATGTCCCATCCAATCGCTGCAAATATGAAGCAGAAACATTCTGTTTTGGCCAAGTTACCGCGAATTTGCTAGGGGGAATTTTTTTATGTCGAATATTGATTGTAATATTGAAATATTGATTGTTTGATTGTTCTGCAAGAATTTGTGTTGTGAATGAGGCTATGTAGGGGCTATGAGCTGTCTTGTGTTTTGTGTTTTAGTGGAGAGGCTTGAAGCTTGAGAGCTTGAGACGCTGTTCAACTGGAAATATTGTGTTTCTTCGTGTAGGTGTTGTTGGTTTTTGTCTGCTGTGTAGCCTGTTGCGACTCTTAGTGCAGAGTTTTGAACGGTTTGTAGTTTTTTGATAGTTGTTTTTGCTGCTTTGGGTGATCAGATGGTGCGTGCATATTCTATTGTTGGGCAGGTGATTGCTTTGTAGATGGTTGATATTTTTTGTTTGCACCAGGTTGTTGATGTAAGAGCTTTTAGGAGGTTGATGGTCTTTCCCGATTTTTTTTTTGTATTTGTGATGTGCTGGTTGTGATTGAGTTTTGGATCAAAGTTAGTCCTAGAAATTTTGGGCGCTGTATTGTTGGTATTTTTGTGTTGTTAATGTGGAGGTTGAGCTGAGTGTTGTGTTCGACTGAGTCCAGTGTGAAGAGGGTTGATGTGGATGTGACTCTGTTGAGTTTGAAGTTGTTTGGTTGTCCAGTTGTAGATTTCTTTCAGGTGAGGCGTCGTTGCTGTTGGGCTGTGTTGATATTTTGGTGTGATGACTGTGTTGTAAAGTCGTCTGCGTACTGCTTAGTTATGCTGTTTGACTCCAAGTGGAGGGGAAGTCCTTTTTCCATCAGTTTTGAAATTTTAAGAAACTTTTGTGTATGTTGACCGTGTCGAAAGCGTTGTTCATGTCTAGAGCGACCAGGACAGCTCTTTAGTGCGGTTTCGTGCCATTGAAGCCTTGTATGATGTCTTTGTTTATGTTGTAGAGTGCTGTATGTGTGGAGTATTTGTAGAATGTTTTGTTTTGTATTATATATATCTTTACTTCACCACAAAGGTAGTTCATGCATAACCAACAGCAAGAAAAGTAGAACAGCCGAATGAATCACAAGTGCGGACAAGACAACCGCAGTTGCATACGTTGGGAGGCCGCCCCAGACTAAATGAGCGTACTGCAAGTATTATTAAATGAATGTTTGGTTCCTAGCCTGAAATTCTCAGGCGCGACAGACTCGTCCATCCCATATTTATTTAATAGGTCGATGGCTTCCTCATAGCCAAACCAGTTGAGTAAAACATTGGCTAACTAATGTGACAGCCTAGAGAAGATTGTTTCAGCTTGACAATGACGTCATCGATAAATATTGCAAAGAGGCAAGGAGACATCATGCCTCCTTGTCTTGTACCTGTAACAGGCTTAACAAATGGAGAAAAGTGGTCTCCCCTTTCACACATACAAAATTCTTGTCATACCAGCAATCTAATATGTTGATTAAGACCAATGGACATTTGAGGTTCATAAGTTTAATATGGAGCGCAAATCTATTGACTTTGTCAAAAGATTTGCTCATATCCAGTGCACAAAGATTAACAGTAGACTCACGCTCAATGAAGAATTCTATGGTTTTATGAACAGAATACAAGGCATGACTGCAACTTAATTTAGCTTTAAAGCCAAACTGCATGCTGTCCAAAGTTTGTAGATATACGTTGAATATAGTAAGTAAGCAGTGTTCAAATACCTTGGTTATCACTGGATTCAGTGATATACCACGGTAGTTTTCTACTAGTGTTTTAGCGTTAACAGAGTCTTCTTTGGGGACTGGTACAAGAATACTTCCCCAAAGTTGTCAGGGACATATTCAAAAAGTATCATAAGATTAAAAAGCCTGATCAATATCAGAGTCAGTATTGGATGACAATACTTCAAGTGTTCAGCTGTTAATCTGTTAAATCCGGCAGGTTTTCCTGCCTTCAGTTTTGCTATAGCCGCATCGACTACTTCAACAGAACCTAGAAAATCTTTTAAATTTTCATTGCAAACATATTTAGTTTTCATGCTGCAGTACTTGGTATACAGCTCTTTGTTGCGCTCTTCTGAGTTGCTACTACACACCTTCTTAAAAAAATCCACAAAGCAGCAGGCAATTTCACACTCGTCAGTTTTATTATTTACCATTCGTGGTGCAATTTTTTTGGAGCCCATTTTTTTGTTCCAGAAGCTGTTTGTGTCTCTGTACGTTAGTGTGCCAAACAGAGACTCTGATATTTTAGTAGTTTTTACTATTTTACTTTTCTAATAGCTAGTTTATAAGTATATTTATAGTTTTTTCTGGCATCAGCAAGCAGACCTTTATTTGGCTTCCCCGCGTCGATCGAAAAGGCATCATATTTGATAGCAGCTTTTTAAAATTCATTTAACTCATTGTTCCACCAATGTTTTAGAGTAGTGGGTCCAGTTTTCGAAATTGCAAAATTTGCCATATCGGCCAAAATTGTTGTTAGGTTCAAGTAAATAGTTTTCATTAATTTTACTGCCTTCGGTTTACAGTTCATTAAGTCACAACTAGTAATATCAGAATTTTCTCCCACCAGCGTTAAACATTGGTTGTAGAACTGATTTACCTCGTTAAATTAAGGTAATAGTCGAGCATGGGAAAGTGAGTAATAGTCAGCAAGACAGGCATGATCCCACCGTAGCTTAGTACCCCTGCTACCCTCCCACGACTGGTTCGTAATAGGTGCCCCCATTGGACTGTGATCCTTATTAGCATGATCAATTAGCAGAGGCAGTGTCAGTGACAGATATATGCCGCAGTGATTGGACATATTGACCATGTCATCTAAAACACGAAATTCTACACTCGTTTGTCAGCGTAGTCGAAACCATGAAATAGTTGTCGTAGTCGAAACCATGAAATAGTCAATGAAGCTAAAAAGTTGCTGTGACTCATGACAGTACAATTTTTGAAATTACAATTTGTGTGATAATAATCGTGTAATCGTGTAATTACAATTTTGATTAATGACATCAGTGACTAAGGTTAAATTTAGATCTCTCATAAATTGTCTAAGTATGTCAGTAGTTCGATTATTCTGTGATAGGTCAGTATTTATACCTCCACTCATAACAATCACATGATCTGGATATAGTTTTACCATATCAACAATATCAGCCAGAATCGAGAAAATTATATTTAAACTATCGGAAGAAAGACATGGTAGATATATGTTGATAAATATATTGCGCCCAACTGCAACAATAGTAAACCGTTCAGTGCACTTCAGGCAGTCGACATACGGCAGGTAATCATTATGAATGAGCGTAGCTACGCCCCCAAATGATCTGCCTCAAAGCACTGACCGCAAGAGCGCAGAGTCCATGGCGCTCACTCCAAACCCTGTATATTTAGGGGAAAAGTTTAGAATTGGTAAATTGGTCGGGGTTTGCCAATGTTCTTGAACCATGACGACATGAGCAATGCCAGCATTGCACACGTCGTCTAGAAAAGGGTGCGACTGATTTAGCCCATGACATTTATTCACCTTCAAGGCAGAACACAACAAAGAAATAAAAACTGAAATATACGTAGAGTAGAAGTGATAAATATTTATATTTGGCATGCCAAAAAAACCAAAACAAATATCAATATATATGCAATGAACTTATTTTCAAGTTCAAGCAAAATTGCATGAAAATCTGATTGATTGACAGTGTATGGAATCTGGGAGGGAAATTTAGACAAGGTTGAACATTTTAAGTTTTAAACGTTTAGGAAAGACGTCGTGACGTCCCCATAAGAGCATGTCTGGACAAAAATCAGAAAAACGACAACACTATTTCAATGACATAATAAAATACCTTTGTGGCCGATTTTGTCATAATGACAGTTGTGGCCGAAGTATCAAACTGCAATACGCATTCAAAGTCTAACTCAAATCTATTTAAAAAAATTGCAGGCATAAAAAATATTAGAAATTTGTTTAAATATTATAACCAGAAAATTAAGCAATATCTCAAACGTTGAGGGTTGCACGAGGAAGAAATCAGTTTATTTCTATGTTGAGAGCAGCCCTCATCGAGTAAGCTATGGAAGTCTTTTAAATGCATAAATAATAATTAACCATTCTCTCATACATTGCTTAGCTAGGATATTTAAATTTTAAAACAAATATTACTTCAATCCTAAAATAAACTAAATAATGACACAATCATGGTTGTCAATAAACTAAAATTGAGCTTAAAACTTGTATAGTATCACAGTATAAAGTAAGGCAGTAGCTTTACTTTTGCTAATGAGACACAATGCTAATAATACAGTTTCTTGCTTGTAAAATGTAGTAAGGATAATGTTAAAGACATGTTTAACATTATTACAATCTAATTAATTTTTTATTTCATTTTGTTAGGTTTCCAGCAACTTAAATTTGCATCGCAGCCCACGGTTTAAAAATGATTTGAAACTTATTGCTGCCATTGTTATATGTAGCTTTTATTCACACAAAAAGCGTAGCAAACATAAATACAGATACAACTTTAAAGAAAAATAAGTAAAATTATAGAGTTACATAGCAATACAAAGACAATAATGATCGATATGTTGTTATGAGGATATATTCATCAAGCGGCATGCCTGAGGTCTGCCGGCGCGACCGATCATCTGAAGGATCTGTGTCTCAGAGTACTCCTGGTACCCACCAATGGCGTACTGCTTCGTTGACTTAATGATTACCAGGTGGGCTGGCAAGTTTACACCCATCGCCAGAGTACTTGTTGCAACTAACGCAGATCAAAAGCAAGAGAGTAGATGAAAGTGCCATTATATGACAACAGAGCGCGGAGCATTTTTATTACAAATTCTGATTCGTTGCTCTTTGTCGACTTTCAGATTTAGGTAACGTGAATCAAGCATATGATTTCAGAAAAATGCATTTAATTCTAGCCTGCTCATTAGCGTATACAGCTGTCTGTGTTAACCTCTAATTGGATATTTTAGTTAAAATAAATTTTGCAACTTTGAGACTTTGCAATTTTGTGACTTTGCGAGACTTGGCGACTTTAAGACTCTGCGACCCCGAGTCGGATATTTTAATTAAAAAGCTTAAGCAAGATGGCTCTATTTTTAAGCCTTTTTCATCATTTTTCTTCACTACAGTGCAGAAAACCAATGAGGTATAGTCATGATAAGTAAAAATGAAATTTGAGAGTAGTTTCATGTTCAATGCCAACCTAATGACATAAATTAAAGCAGACTATTGAATACAGTTATCTGTAGTAGACTTACTGAGAACAGCCATGTCGCCATTAGCAAAGGTAGTTTCGATCAGTTTCCTGTCCTCAACATCCATGCCAGCATGATGATAGCCAACTCCAGCCAGAACCAAGTCTACAAGCACACACACAAAGTATACAACTAAAAAAGCAACTAAGATATATTTAAACAATTCAAAATTACTATTATAAGCCGTCATAAAAATACATTAAAATACATCAAAATACATTAAAGTACGTTAACATGCATTAAAATACATTCAAATATAATGAAAACATTAAAATACATTTAAAGTACATTTAAAGTATGGTAGACGCCCGTCTGGGCCCTCTCCAGAAACGCCCCTATGTTGGTTTTAGACATGCTTAGTTATGGAACTAAGATATATTATATGCATAAATAAATATTTATGTGCATCTTAATTTTTTTTTACACATCCTAACTAATAAGAAATATGTAGATTTGAAACACAGAAATTTAAATAAAACATACATCATGAAACCAATTTTTTCTCATTCACTTATTGCATTCACTATTTCTAGTCTACAACATCCTGCAGTTTTTAAGAAACATACTTTGCTAACCCCACACATTTATAACTGAAGGCTTTAGACACGCTTAATTATATTTCTAGATTATCAGTTTCCATATATGCATAAATACAAATTGATCACAGAAGATTACATCACAGCTAAATTCCCAATAACTGATCAATTATGAGATTTAAGTTATTGAAGAAATTCAACTTTCCTCTCAGTTTAATATCCTTGAGCAGGCCAGCCAGCTGGTTAAGTCGAAGCTTCTGCACCACGCCGATATTGAATCTCGAGTCCTGGACAAGCGTGCTGGCCGCCTGCATCGTTCCTTTTCTTGTCGCGCAAAACTGAAACACAACTTTTGTTATGCAGCGCAATAATGTTAGACCTACATTGAATTTGGTTTGTTGTTTAATCCAGCTGTATTCGGCAAAATAATAAAAAACTGTACACTAGATCACAATTATTCAAACTAAAAACTAGACTGCTGATTAGGGCCTGATCTGCCAGTTGCCAAAATCGGCCCAAAATTTTTTTCTTAACAGTTGGTGAATTTTTTGACTCTTTGGCGAAAGCCTTTGGCAAATTTTTTATTCATCCTTTGTTCGTAGCTCAATTGCTGGGTCTATGGTGATGAACAAAACAGTAATTCTATATATTTCAGTGCACTCAAAGGGAACAAATGTGTAAAAAATTTGGTGAAAAAAAACTACGGCCTAGTGAAAAAAAAGGCTCTGCTCTGCTGCTGATATTTAAAGATATCGTGACATTTCAAACAGAACAATTAATGCGAAACACTTCAGAAGGGACATTTTTAACTTTTCGGATACAATATCAAAAAATATAGCCATTGTGTATCTAAGAAATGAGTAAAATCCTAGTGTACAGATGTAAAATATGTAAATATGCAAAAATTTCCAAATATGCAAATGTCCAGTGTTTTAAGTTTCAGTTCAGTGGCAGTCATTACCACAAGCGTAGGCTTGAACTCAGAGTAGGTGTGAACGACGCCGGCGAGCTTGTAGTTGAGCGACATGTCAAATCTGAAGTCTGACATCTGCTCGGGAGAGGGATAGCCAAGCACGACCTTCCTCAGCTTCACCGGACGATAACTCTCATCCAACCTGCGAGGAACCGAAAACTAACAGAAGCCGTGTTTCTGGGGAAGTGAGTGTGGAATTAAAACCACTACTGCTACAAACATTGCAGTTTGTAGTAGTTCGTAAACAGAAAGCGAAATGCAGTAAGAATGCAACTGGATTGAATTTGGATTGCAATTGGACATGAATTTTATATTCAGAGATTGATCTATTATTCGATGGTTTTCTAAAATTTAACAACAGATTTATATCCATATACATGTAAGCGCAACATACAAGCATCGATGCAAATGTAGAATGTGCAGTTTTATGCATACTACTGCTCACACTACTGCTCAGCCATTGTTAAATAATCAAACTGAATTGGACTTTCAGGCAGTTAGCTAGGCAAGAACATCTCAATATTGTGGCATGCACCTCAGCGGCCGGGAATCAAGGCACTCATAAAATTTCAAGCAAAGTTTGAAAATTATATTGCTCGTACTTGTGGTACACTGAAGGTAGGTTCTTGGAGCTCAACCATTCGGCAATCTGCAAATTAGGAACACTAAGTATCACAAGTAAAATAAATGATCACAGAAATATAATACATGCAATTAAAAATGGTATGGATGGTGATTAGAATGAAATTCTATGGTAGCTTATCAAGGAAATCAATAAAAACAGTCAAAACTCATAAAACATTGCTTAAAGATCTTCAACTTCATGCCGAATAAGATTTTAGAGCTAACAACTACAGAAAGAAATTTTAAATCATTTGTCCTCAATTCTGAACGCTAAACCATTAAAATCACTTCCAAAAAAAAAAGAGATCAACGTACGACACAGATATATATGCAAGATAAAGAACTGTAAAAACTCTCTCACATCCTCGATGTTAGGAATGGTGGCGGAGGCGGCGACGAATCGAATGTTGCACCTCTGTCCCGGAGACACCGCGCTCTGAGCGAGAGAGACGGTTTTCATCCGGCTCACGACGGCCTCCAGCGTAGCACCGCGCGTTGGGTCACTCAACATGTGCACCTCACACGCACACCATTCTCTACAGCCTGGCTATTAAATCAAGCGTTAAAATTTTAATCTGAAATTATAATCTTCGCAACCAATGACGTGGCGTTAAATTGCAAAATCTTAGACGACGCTTTCAGTGACCTTGGATTAAATTTTATCACTCGCTGGAAAAATCCAATCTAATAGTTCTTACAATGGATTGCATGAGCCCCGTGTGGAATCAACGAGTTACAGCACTGGTCAATTGTGCAACTAACTGCAGTGGGATTTCTACCTCGAGACGAAGCATGCGCCTGTAGAATAATCAACAATTCTACAAGTATATTAACCTTAACCTTAACCACTACACCACAGCGAGGCGCTGTGGGGTAGTGGTTAAGGCATTGAACTTTTGGTCCAGAGGACCTGTGTTCGAGTCTCAGCGCCGGCAACTATAAAACCATGCGTTACAGGCCCTTCAGCAAGGCTGTTAAACGCACAAGTGTCGCTAGCTGATAATCATCGTCCAGGGTAATTTATTATTCTGGTTGGCGACAGGAAGGGCATCAGACCGTAAAAACCCAGCTCCAATATAAACGTCTAACCTGTGTTAACATGGACACGGCATTACAGGCTTGTGTGTAGCGCATAAGAATGGACATAAAAAATTATTATTATTATTATTATTATTATCTGAATCTTGATCTGAATATGCATTGATTTCAATCCAATTGATTGAAATTGAACATCAAAATCTCCTTAATATAATTAATTTCAAAATGAACAGAAATGTTCATGCAGAACCATGCAGTTATCCATGCAGACTGCAGAGCGAGACAAAACATAGTCATATCTAAGCCGAAGCATCAAATCCTGTAATTCACTTGGTTTTGCGATGCAAAATCTAAATTACCACATGCAATCAATAAAAGAATTAATGTGACTAGTCTTAAAAAATCATAATCAAAAGATACAATATAAGCAGATCAATTTGATTCACATCTAACAAAATCTCCAACAAAAGGTAGGCCTATGAAATGTCAAGCACCTCATCGACAAGAAAAAGTCGTGTGAGTTGAACCAGAGACTTGTTGTCACGCCATCTTCTCGTCATGTGATCCCACTTCTCCTATATGACATGATAACTAAACATATCATTGTGCATCACATCACACGTGCCGGTGACCGCTGTGACAACAGTCAGTATCGACTTACGTACGTCAGATTTGAGAAGAATAGTGATTATCCTCGTGGGCATCGTGGTTATAAGCATCTTAAAGAATTGAAAGAATTGACAAAAAATGGTATTGAAGTAAGTATAGAACACTAGAACTGTAAAAGAACAGGCAATCAAAAAGAAAAAATTAGAAGAAAAGTCTAAGCTTTCTGGCCAGTGGGAGGATGAGCAATAAATATACACGAAGAAGACGTCTAAAGAAGAGATCGGATTGGTGTAGATGTTGACAGATTGTTTGACTGGTGTGATGAGGAACAAGGAAGTAACAGCTCTGATCGGTGTAGTGATGAACAATAAAGGACCGTACCGTTCCTTTCTTTATTATAGAGGACAATCTCAGACCGGTGTGGTGAGGATGATGTGTGCATCCTGCAGCTCAGACCACTCGTCCCGCTCCGAGTCCCCGGTCAGCTCGAGACAGCGCAGACCGAGAGGACCGAACCTTGCCGTCCAATCATTGTAGCGCTCACTGCAGAGCGCCTTGATGGGCGCCACTGACACACGACAAGACTGCCATTGACACACGACAAGATTGCCACTGACACACGACAAGACCATTGAGACAACAAGAATATTGTCGGCATGATTGAGAACTAAGCTGCATCAAAGAACGTTAAAAGTTCAATAATGCCCATCTACTATCATCAAGATATATACAACAATTTATAATTCTAATTAAAAAAACAATGACTGAGCCTTCAGACCCTAATCATCTTCTTCGTCTAAAATACAAAAAGTAACAATTAAACTTAAATACATATTAAACCGCCTGTGAAGCAGATGAGAACTGTCACAAATATTACTCACTGTAGACGACTTTGAAGCTGTTGAGAGATTGACCGACGTTCTGATTCAGGACAAGCAGGCGAATGATCGCCAGCTCAAACACGACCGTCTTGCCCGATCCAGTGGGAGCTCCCACGACTAGAGCTCTGTCAGTGTACAGGGCCTGGCAACATCATGCAGGCACACAGCCTTTGGAATATACTCTCACAACATCACCTCTATGATCCTTATACTGAGTTGCATGAACCTGCGTTGAGATCAAGACACAGATCGAGAAGATCCAGATCGAGATTGAGTCTAGTCGAGAGAAAGATTAACTTTTAAACGTGCTTGAAGCTGCATAAAATCAAAATTTAACCATGGATCATTAGAGGTAATTGGTCAGTCTATAACTCGATTCGAATCATGATCTCAGCACTTTATCATATAGGATCAACATCAATGTCGTTTATAGTACGACAGAATAGAAACACTCGCAATTGTCTTTATCCGCATTGCAATACAAAATATAGTAAATGAAAATTAACAAATATTATTATAAAGGCAAAAAATTCATATCATATCCTGACATCTTAAAATACTAGAAAAAATTCATGAGCAACATACACATAATTGTCCAGTGCTCCAGAAACGGCGCGAAGGGAAGTATTTAAATTTGTATCCTAGTTCAACGAAACTTCAGAATGAATGCTAGTAAGCAAAGTCAACTCACATCGTCCAAGACTTTAGACTGAACTGCATTGAAGAATGGAAACCCAAAGATCTCTCGATATTGAGTCGCTATTTGATTAGTTTAGATCAAAGATCATGACTGCAATCTAACTTAGACTTTACAATTTAAAATCAAATAAAAAATAGATATGATTATACACTGGTAATGATGACTAAATTAAAATAGTGATCATAAGCAGTCAATATTCTAGTCTATACTACAGAATGAAGTTAACATTGTAGCCAATTCAAAGATCGAATTACAAAAGCAAGTTATATCTCAATTCTTTGAGCATTCAAATTCATAGGATACGTATTTCAGAGACTGGTCGAAGATTCATGGGTCCTCTGTCAGTACCACCCGGGGTCATGCCTGCATTCACCAAACACACAAATTTAGCAAAGATTTAGGTGCATTACTGTACTTTAACAAAATAGCCATAGAAGAAACATGTGTGCAGTATAATGATATACAATTATGTAGCCTGTCGCTGTGGTATAGTGGTTGAGGCGTCGGACGCAAGTCCCAGAGACCTGAGTTCAAGTCCTGATGCCGGCAACTATGAAACTATGCGTTACAGGTATTCAGTGTTAAACACTCAAGTGTCGCTAACTTGATGCCAGATCCAACCAACCAAATCCAACTTGATGCCAGATAATCATTTATGCACCGGAGGTGCACCTAAGGTGCACCTCCTTCAATGGTGCACCTAAGGTGCACCATTAAATCAAATCTGGTTGTACATCTGTAAAAGTAATGTGTCTAATTTAGTTATTAATCTGTCAATTTAGTTATTAATGTACAAATTAATTCAGTGTAGTTATTTTTCTAGGCAATTGTACATGTATAATAAACACAAATTAACATAAATTAATATAAATGTTAAGTAGCAATTTATAACTTCCTTCAAATAATTAATAATTAACAATTAATATAAATAAGCACAAATTAATTCAAATTTGGCAACAAAAATGATTCACAAATCATAGGCAACGTTCAAAAGCGTATTCCTAAATTCTCTCATCTTTAGTTGACTCAATTGTTACTGAAAATGATCAGACTGAATCAGATCAGATTGAAAATTGATCAGACTTAACTAAGAAGATACAACATGTACATTGTAGCTCACTTTGAAAGCATTCATATTTACATTTAAGCTAAAAAACATTCAAAACAAATTCAAACTATAGGCCTACAGCATGCTGAACAACTACTAACCATTAATGACTAAGATGCCATCACTTGGAGATGCAATCATTCCAAAAGTCGCAGAATCAGCATTCATATTGAACTGCTGTCGCCCAAATGGAGTATTCCCTCCCAATGAAGAATCGCTTTCATGAAGTGTAGTGTCTTCCATCTGACCACCACTTTGCTGTTGATTAAGAGCAATCATTGTACCTTGAGCACTTCCATTTCTCACAGAAGGCGTCATATGCACTCCCTGCACGGGTGTAGGACTATTTACCTGCCTGTACAGACAATCTGATATTGTAGGCGCTTAGATTCAGCACTTGAGTCATCTTCACAGTCATCCTCAAACGACACAATGTCATAGTCAGTGTGTGAACACACAGTGAGCAAACCAAAAACTGAGCACTGAAGTACTCTGAAAAATAAGAAATGCATACACTGAACAAATTACTTTAATACATTATTTGATTCAGGAAATGAAGTTAAGTGGAAAACTATATATAATTCATATATGAAAAGTACTTTTTCATTTTCAGTAATTAATATGACAACTTAGAAGAAATATAGATGACGACTGAACTACTGAATGAATTAATGAAAAAGCTCTGACTTCTAAAAAATAATTCGCTTCAATGGGCCTGCAGCACCAACCTGTGTGGAAGAGCCGATGATGTGTGTACCGAAAGCGGAGTGGCAAAATTCTGGGTGAAATGTGGACTTTCTGTAATAGAGCAACCAGCAACAATAAACTACAGCATGCATATGCAATGAATCTAAGCATAGATACATTTCAACAAAAAACAACAAGGTGTGAAAAAAATTAAACCAACAAGAAAGAAGAATAAATTACATCCATATTTACAACTAAAGGTTTATCGACTCCATATGTACCTTTGTTGATTAAAGATACTCGAGGACACGAGTACATGGCTGCAAATGTCTAGGCTGCGCTAACACGGGAAAAGGAGAGAAAAAACAAATATGATCTGATCAATATTTATCATAAATAAAAGAATATAATTTAATACTGGTGTATTTAATCCATATTCATTTTTGAAAGGTGTGCAGGCTATGGAACATGAAGGTAGGTACATTGGTAGGTACATTAAACAATAGCATAGCCTACAGCGCACTTCAATTTCAAAACTTCCATTTATACAATACATTAATGAGAAATAATCCCAATACTTACTCTACAATAAATATCCGACAAAATCTAATTAACCACTCATTTTTTCTCAAATATCACATCCTAAAACTTTACATCTTACTAGACGGGATAGACGCTGTGGAGTTGCCTTTCTGCACATGGATAACTTTGCTACGCTTGAAGGGCACCTTGAATGCCCCCAGTGGACCCTTGTTACTGGTCTGGGCTTGAGGTCGTTGAGGAAGATGAACAGGATCACAAGATCTTGAAGAAGTCAAATTTTCTTCACCAACATTATATTCTGGTTCAACACTCTCTAGCTCCACACAAGTTTCAACTCTTTCCCCAGACCTTATCAGCTTTGAACCATTACCAGACAATCGCACTTGATCATTAAACTGAAATGACTCGGGCGTGGTACAATTTTCCAATGAACCTTTTTTCTGCGAGGATCTTTCATGAATCCTAATGGAATTTGATGCTGAGGAAGTGGATTGGTCAGGCTTGAATCTAAGATGACTCGACTGCGAAAATATATCGTCATTTTGAAGCATTCGTCCATAAGCGTCGCTCGATTGTGGCTCTTGGTTTGTGGGAGTGGAGTTTCTTTGTGAGTTCAGAGAGGAGCATTCCGGTTTGCTGGAGAACAGCTGAGTTAGCTGTAGACGATCGCACTGGCTCGGCGCAACAGGTACCAGCTGACTTCTGGTCGCATGCACGTCATCACTGAAAATAATCAGGTATTTCATTGATGAATGTGATATCTAACCTCTAGGCATCGGCCAAAATTTCAACCGCGGCTATGTTAGATTTAGAATAGTCGCGTAGGTTCTTGTGAATAGTCACATGTATATACATGTAGGGTAACTAAATAATTACAAAATGTAATCTATATATGCATAGCTAGCTAATTTTGATCTCGCAGTCTCTTACAATGCGACAGCAATCATGCATCGAGAATTCGTTAGTCTATGCTAGCCTAACTAAAGTTTAAAATTTTTAAAGCATACCGTAATCACAGAAGTAGGCCTAATGCATGAATCACATGAAAGAAGAAAAAGCTGCAAGGGCGCAATTAAGGCCAACGAGAAATGAGTTACAAAAACATGAGTAACTAATTACTATAATTGCCCCCTACTACAGTAATCGTACACAACAATACACATTCAGCGACAGTTAACGTAATAGAATAGTTTTAACTGAGTAGTTTTAACTCAATAGCTTTAGCATTCTTACCGCGTGTACGCTTTATTCACCAGAAAGTCACCGAAAAATTCATCCAGTTGCCAATCCATTGCACGGTTAATTTCGATAAATAGCTGGTACAAGTCTTCGCAAATTATCTACGAACACGGCAGATAGGTCGTTCCTAATTTTGTCATTGAGTTATTAATTCATTTGTTATTCAATTATTGTTACAAAATTGTCAATAATTAGCAGACGACAATTTTTTGAATTTATCATTGAGTTAGTATATAATCACTAGAGAAGCTCTGATGATATACAGCTTGAAGCAAAACCATGGACCACCGAAAGTTAAAATAATTAAAGGTAGGCCTTGCGTATATCCACTTCCGGTTGATGAGTACATCTTAATTCTATAGTTTTTGGCTAGGCCTTTTAATGGCTGTCTAACAATTGCTCGTAGTTATCTTAACGTTGCAGCTTTTTTTTTAAAGGGCATAAAAATTATCCTTATGATATATAACGCAGTATTTTGAGTTTGTAATTTTTAGACTCAGTGACAAAAAA
>JAQIWG010004796.1:0-15462 GCA_034695025.1 Chamaedrilus cognettii | reverse complement strand
CTTTATAATTATTGGTCTTTATAATTATTAGTCTTTATAATTATCGGTCTTTATAATTATTAGTCTTTATAATTATTAGTCTTTATAATTATAAGTCTTTATAATTATTAGTCTTTATAATTATTAGTCTTTATAATTATTAGTCTTTATAATTATTAGTCTCTGTAAGCTATATTTGCTGTAGTTCTGCGCCTAAGATTAAACCTAAGGAATTCTGCGATACTAGGCAACGCCTGTAGAATTTGTACGCGTTGTTCAGCGTAGTTTCAAAGTATTGCATTAGACCACCGCCACAGCTAGTATGTCAATTTGTAACAATCCATCCTCTAACAAGAATTCAAAAATCAAAAATACGTCGCATTGTCTTCAATCGGTATTTGTTCTGTTCGCGACAAGTAGTCGCGCGGATGCGAATTTTCACAGTCTCCAGCCAGCCCTTTAATTCCTTCCAAATTCTTATCCTCCTTCCACCCCCATGCTCCATTTTCAAGACCACGGCCCCCTTCGCTGGAATCAGATTTAGGTATCGCGTCAGATCTTGAAGACCGGGATTCTGTATCGGCGGAGAAGGGGAGTGTCGATGAGGGGACGCGGTACCAGGCCTCGATGTCGTCCACGGTCTGCGGCAGGGGGCGGTGGTTCGTCTCGGGGAGGAGCAGGGTGAGCAGGCCCCCAAATATCGACACGGCGCCGAAGACGACCGAGGTCAGCCACGGCTCAATGTTGTTCTGTAAGGTGAAGAACAATTAGAGGGTCCCACCAGAAAATAATGAATATCTTTATTTCACTCAAACGAGCAGCCGCAAAACGTACACACGTATACAAGAATATAGATTACACAGCGCAAAATAGAAATAATTAAATACATCAAATAATAACCGATATATCAAAATGTTAACAGGTTAAAGGCCATAACATACGGCTGTAAGTAGCAATTACTAAAGAGTCATTAAAGAAGTGTCTCTCTCGGCCTGAAATTGTTTCTAACCGTGTCATAAAATGACTCGATAACGTCGCTGCTCCGCAGTAATTATCAGTAAAAATTAATTATTATATATCTTGGTGATTTGCATGCGCACGTGCTCCACATGTTACAATATAATGAGTCGCTATGATCAGGGTTAGTATCAGCGGGTGTAGTATGCCAAAATTGTGGTTAGATGCGAATTGTACGCCTAATTTGAAATGATCCCGGTGCCGGCAACTATGAAACCATGGCGTTACAGGCCTTTCAACGAGGCTGTTAAACGCACAGGTGTCACTAGCTGATAATCATCGTCCAAGGTAATTTATTATTCTGGTTGGCGACAGAAAGGACATCCGGCCGTAAACGACCAGCTCCTATATAAACGTCTAACCAGTGTTAACACGGACACGGCGTTGCTGGCTTGCTGTAGCACATAAGAATGGACGTCAAAAACGATGATTATTATTATTATTATTATAGGCCAGCGTAGCGTTACGCATGAAAATCGGCCACGGTTGCATCCGTCTACGCGGTTTTCAAGGCTCGACCATTGCGCTACGCATGCTTTACAGGGAGAAGACGTAGCGCAACGCGTGTTCTGTCAGAGCTAAGCGTTACCTTGGTTATGACGAGGCATAAGGTTAACCTTGCAGCTGACGCCGCCATAGTCGCCATTCACGCGTAATGCTACACCTGCCAGTTTCAAAGTTAGGCATACAATTTTCATTTAACCAAATATTTGGTATGCTACGACTGCTATACCTAATCTTGTTAATACAGACAGTCACAAATTGAGCGATAATAGAGTAATGGAGCACCAACACTAATTCTGCACAAATTAGGCCACATAAGTGAGTATCAGATATTAGAGTAACTAACCAGGGAGGAAGTGAAGGGTGCAAGCATACTCCCCACACGGGCTGTCACCGCTACGACCCCCATCGCCTGACCTCTGGCAACAAACGAGCACAACAAAAACCAGTAACCGTCAAATTTAATAACAACTATAAAATATATATCATATTAAATAATGACATGGATATTGACAACAGATTTCTACAAAATTAACATTATAATTGATGTAATCATAGAATATGTTCACTTATTTAAGGTTTTCTTTTTCTTTCTGGCATGTTGTTCTTATATACATGTATGTGTATGTGTTTTCTCTGCTCTTTGAGTGAATAAAAGATCTTCAATAAAAGGTCGAATACTGGCCAGGATTCAGTTTGGAATTTTAGTAGGCCTATCTGTTGGGATACTGCAATAGGCGTTCTATTTATATTCATGTAATTGCATGGTCAGAGTGATTGCATATCAATTTTTTTTTTTATTATTTATTTATTTAGATTACTTTGGTTGTAAACTTTCACTTTTTGATTCACCTTTTACGTGAATTAAAAGACATAATGTCTACTCATGATTAAGCCTTAACTTGAATACCTCGTTGGTTTTGCTGCATTACAGTGAAGATAAATGATGAAAATGGCTTCAAAATAGCGCCATGCCAGACAGACTCGTCGAGGCTCGAGGAGGAGGGTGGGAGTAGATGCTTTGCTAAGCAAAGTCGCGAAGTCGCAGTTGCTAAGTCTCAAAGTCGCAAAGTGCATTTTAACTCAAATATCCGACTATGAGTTAACATGTACCAACTCTCATCTATCTAGAGCTCTAGCTGATGTCCAGACCTGACGGTGGTGGGGAAGAGCTCTGGAGCAAAGAGGTAGATGATCCCGAAGGAAGCGGTGATGCCGAACTTGCCGAGCATCGCGAACGTGATCTGCATGGGCAGCAGGGAGGCACCGCTTTCTGCAGGCAGAGGGAGGCAATTAGGGGCATAAGCAGGGGCATGCTCGGGCACCCCATAGCACGGGCATTGGTATTCATAAATTACATAAATATCTAAATAAGAAAAACAAACAAAATCATATAACAAAGACAATCTCAGATCGAAATGCATGCATGCAGAAACATGACTGCTAAACAAAATTGCTTTGTACATTCGTCTTTCTTGATACGTGCGCCAGCCATTATACTATCTGCAGCAGTAATAGCACATGAAAACAAAAAACAGCAATACTACATGAATCTGAAAAAAAATTTTATTTATACTACATGAAAAAAAACTACATGAAAGAGAAATACTGCATGCAAACATAATACTAGATGGACACAAAAATACAACAAGGAAACAATGGTTGAGTAACACAGGAACAGAATGCAAAGATTTCGGATGCATTTTTGAGCTGCGTTCATAACGTTGCACTTGCTCTCAATTTTATTATTTAAACAGTCAATCAGATACGGTACAGGTACAGCATGTGAGTCATTAAAGCTTCTTCCTTAGTCGCCTGCGGTTCAAAGTTGGTCATTGTTCATGCCTTCTCAAAGATAAAATAATATCAATCGGTTTCATACATGAGTATATACTTACTGGTTGTATCAGGAACGAACTGGGAGAGGAGAAGAAAGACTCCGGCCATGATGTGGAATCCGACTAGCGGCAGACGTCGTCCCCACCTGCAGTTTGTAACAAACACCTTAATGTAATGTTGTTGTTGTTTTAGCCCCTTGCGGAGAGACCCCTTGCAAGGAAAAGGTGATGCCCCATTTCACCAGCTGATGGTCACTGGTTGTGGTTCCACCGTATCTAGTAGGCATCGTAGGAACACTTGTGGCTGACGAATTTAAACCACTCTTGCCAAAGGTGCACGAAGCGACTCAAAATCTATGCCGCGGTCGGGACTCGAATCGGCAACTGCCGCACTCGCAATCCACGACCAGCGACTTGGATCACTCGGCCACAACGCTTCGTCCTGCCCAATGATGGCAGCAGGGGCAGGGCTGCCGGGCACAGTTTAACGTCGTGTCCGGGACCTTAGTGTAATTATACAGAGAAGCAATAATAATCAGTTATTTGTGTAGTCGTTTACCAGTACTTCCGACTTGAATTCTAGTTACACTGTTCTTAAACAGAATGTTAGCGTGACTGCTGGGTAATTAGCTTAGTGACGCATGAACAGATGTATATATCATGGTAGCTCAGCTATTTATAGAGGAGTACCGATCTGATAAAAAATCCCAACGTCTGTAAAAAGCTTACAGTCTGATAAAAGAACTTTTATCAGACTGTTTTCTGTTAACACCCCCCCCCCACCCCCCCGCGCTCATGAGTTCTAAAGGAGGAGAAACGTGTCCTGGAGACAAAATGCTAAAAGACTTGCCCTCCCGTTGAGAATGGTCACGGTACGGGGCTGCGGACAACGCGTGACTGCGTCTCTATCCGGTAACAAATAGACGATAATGATTATTATTGTATCACACGTTTTCATTTGACAGGGCACTGCTCACACCCAGGCCTACCTGTTAACGATGAAGTAGGCAAGCGTGTAGGCGGGAATCTCTACGAGTCCGCTGAGGAAGAGGTTGAGGTATCTGTTGCCCGCCAGGTCACCCGTGTTGAGAGTTATCCCATAGTACACGGTTGAGTTGATAAACCTTCCACCAATACGGCCTGTTAGCTGAGTAAGCTGATGCGGCAATCATAGCGCCTTGGTTCAAAGGTTTTCAGGCGATGAATACTGTGGGTTAGCCTGGCTTATTAAATTTAATTGGCCTGGAACTAGTTGCTATGGTTGGCCGTTGTATGTATTTTCACAATCAATAGCAGCAAAATAAAGAATAGTCCATCGGATCAAAGCAAGCGAGGCGCTGTGACGCAGTGGCTAAGACACCGTACAGAGAGCGGAGGACCAGGGTTCAAGTACCAGAGCCGGCAACTATGAAGCCACACGCTACAGGCCCTTCACCAAGGATGTTAATCACACAAGTGTCGCCAGCTGCTAACCCCGTGCCAGATAATCATTAATTTATTTGGCGTCAGAAAAGGCATCCGGCCATAAAAACTCAGCTCCAGCAGCCCTCATCTGAGTGCAAACTTCTAGACTTGTGCGAAAACAATGAACATGAGTAGATTATACAACAAAAAGGCGACTAGTTTAGTCTAGGCTAGTTAGTTTTCTTCTTAACTCACATTTCTCAAATCAATTTGTAAAGCATCACATTCGTGCATATTTTCCACCTACCAGAGAATGCACATGATGACTGCAAACATCAGCAGCCTCCGATGTCTCGCTAAATCCACCACCGTATACTTCGTCTCAGTAGATTGAGACTTGCGAAAAATCTTTTCACAGAGCGCCATCTTTTCTGTTTCTGCGTCTTCTTCTTCTTCTTTCAGTGTCGTCTTAGTCTCCGGCGTCACTTCCAATGGTGTAACGTCGAAGACCTGATCTGGGAAAGAAGTGATGCCGTTGAGGCGAGCTGCCCTTTGGATGATTTCTTCCGCCTCGGCCACTCGATCCTTCGTCATCAACCAGGGGATTGATTCAGGCAGAAACCTGCGGACAACAAAATAAGGGATGGAGTTGGCATATGTGACATCACTCGTTAAAATTGTGACACCATCGTTTCATAGCCAACCGTCAGGTGATTCAAACCCAGGACCGGGACTAATCATCTCAAAAAGGACAAAAAGACGGATACATACAAGGACACAAAGAGACAGAGAGACAGATACATCCAGATACATCCATATACATCCAGATACATCCAGATACATACAAAGTACCAATAAAGAGGCACGGAGAGGAGTCCCAGCAAGGACAGCAGGAGCTGAAGGTATCTCCAGTTGTGAATGAAGTACATGAGGACTGCGAGGATCATAATGGCGAGGCCCCAGAAGTCCTGGATGATGATCCCAGCAAACGTTCTTTGATTGGCCGGAAACAGTTCACACGCTAGAATGAAAGCAGCGATTCCGTAGCCCTGAAACCGCGAAACAATAGATTTAAAATAGAAGCTCAAAATCAATCAGAATAATTAGCCTTTGTCCACTTTATATTGCACCTCAATTTTAGTCGTCAGTTAATGGGCATAGTTTCTGATCCCTTCATACTGAATACGCTCAGCCTACTGTACATGTATTTTCTATGCCCTAATAGAATTTGAGTTTTCATATCGAGATCACCTTTGTCTGTAGCCTAGTTTCTAATATGTGTAGCTGTGTGTGCTTGTGTGATAGGATTACATTATAAAATTATAAGTGTTACAGTTATTGTTCA
Organism: Chamaedrilus cognettii; assembly: GCA_034695025.1. Classification (NCBI taxonomy): domain Eukaryota; kingdom Metazoa; phylum Annelida; class Clitellata; order Enchytraeida; family Enchytraeidae; genus Chamaedrilus; species Chamaedrilus cognettii. The sequence continues at coordinate 9,375 of JAQIWG010004796.1, read as the reverse complement.
AATAGGCCGAACATGCTAAGTTTTTCCTGTACATAGACACATGTAGATAAAAACTAGTTGTCAACTGTTACACTGCTTGATACTAATCTACAAATTGCAATGCAGATTATGAGCAGCGTGGATGAAGTAAATATTGGTTTATTCTTCACCAACGACAAAAGAGATGAGATAACACCAATTTAAGTCACAAATTAAAGTCACTCCCCACGTCAAGCTCGGACTATCGGCCCAGACTTGATAAACTATGTGCAAACATTGAACAAGCCTAAAATAAAAATATAGGCTTTTCATTTATTCAATTTTCGCTCCCACCGGTCGAATAAATCCGGAGAGAAAGCGAACGACGACGTAGACGTAGTAGTTGTAGGTGAAGGCGTTCCAGACGCCCACGACAACCATCAGCCAGGTGCAGAGGAGGAAGAGCTTGCGCCGCCCAAAGTAGTCGATGAACGGAGAGAAGAAGATCGTGCCGAGGAGGATACCGAACGCGTTGATCGTGGACGTGAGCTTCTTGAGGTACTCGCGATCACAGACGAGGTTATACTGTAATCAGCGTTTGAATTAACGTGTATCTTATTTTATATCAACCTACTTTATTCATAAAATAAATTATATTCTGAGATATGTGTCTACTACCTCCGTCCGACTGTAGTCTGTAGATCAAGTTAAACTGTAGTCCGTGCTGCGTTTTTATCCCATTTAACCTGTATATCGACATTATTAGTGAAATAAATTAAATATCGAGACAGACTACTTCCGACTGCAGACCGAGTTAAACTGAAATCAGCATGAATCTTAATATAGGCTACGCATAGGCCACTCTATTCATCACGCAAATGAAATATTGAGTATCAGAAAACATTTCTGTGACCTTATATTCGAGCGCCTATTGGCGAATGAACTTTGTTCATCGAACAAATGGTAGGCCGCCACTCAACCGAATATAGACGACAAAGCATATTACACCGTAGCCTGACCAATGAAGCGCTGGCGACGTGATGAGACAAAATGAATTATTCGTGCAGTCCATGGATCCACATCTCTAATAGCATCCCCTACCCACCATGGACAGCAGAGCGACGCAACATGCAATCCGAGAGAAATCTTCATATCTTGGTATCACAACAGCGTAATAATTGAGTGGATAGTATGCAGTTTGGCACGTGATAGCTCCTACTGTACCTGCGCTGGCACGGAAAAGTGGACAAAATAAATGGGAATGACGATGACGATGATTATGATGTTGATGATGATGACGATGATGATGATGATGACGGTGAACATCACGCGACTAAGCCTACACGCAGGCCTACGATACATTGCACGATTAGGCTATTGTGTTTGTACACTGGAGGGAGAGGGTACATGTACATTAGGCCGGATTGTACATGCAGGACGATGAGAAAGCAAGGTAGGCCCACGTGTACATGTGAAGTTGCACCATTCCGACTATTGACCCAACTCATTTGAAATGATACATGTCGTCTGCTTCAAGATCATCCACCTTACTAATTTCCCAATTAATACTTTTAGCCAAGAGGATAAGTTGCAAATGACCCAATTCGTTCATCATTAAGCAAATCAATAGGCCTATATAATCGATACGATCGATTGTAGCCTATTGTAAATTGCAGCACTGATCATGATCACGGTATCACATCTCAATGTCAGGTCATTGTCTCAGGATTATAATAGGTTGAGAATGAGAATATAAGATCGACTCGGTGATACACAATCTGCTTTGATAGTGCTGATTATCCGTATCTGTATGGCCACTTGGTCTTGAAGTTGTCTCAGTCCGCCAAATGATGCTAATCAGCCATTATGTCAACTGCAATTTAATAGGCTTAACTTTAGCCTATACTCAGGGCTCAGGGCCGGCAAAGGCGAAAAAGAGGTAGGAGGGTCGACTTTTTCCCTTACTGGAGGCAGTGGCGGTGCGAGGTCTAGCGACGCCCTGGGGCCAGAGGTAGGTTTTAGAGCGCCCCCCCTCCCCAAAGTTCGTTCCCCGTGATAATCGCGAGTGGGGGGGGGGGGGGGTGCTGTCGGACCTGTTTTCATTCAGTATGCATCATAAAAATTTAGAAACAGTACCCCATATCAACATAGTCCATAAGTTATTATACTTTTTATGTATAAAAAAAAAATTTTAATACAAGAAATATTCGCCAACAGTTCGAATTTTTTTTCTCCACGGCGTCCCCCCCAGACCGGCGCCCAGAGTCAATTGCCCCCTCCCCGTCTCCCCCCCTCCCGCAGCTACTGACTGGAGGGGTTCAAAAATTTAGGTGAGGAGATCAGTTCTGTGAAACAGAGGTGGATAGAGGGTCGAGGAAAATCTGTCGATGTGGGGAAAGAGTGCTAACGAAAAAAAATTCCAGGGTGGGAACGGAAAGAAAACATTTGAGGGGGGGGGAATTGGGACGGATCTTTTTCGACAAGCTTACTATGTCAAAGAAAATGATTTGCGCTCCTCTTAGTCTTATTAAACATGTCTGAAGCATAACAAATGGGAGAGGGGGGGGGTTGAAAAACTGAGGGTTCAAAAAGTGATAAAATCCTGGGCGGGTCAAAACTCCACTCCCCCAGGGTGATTTTTTCTGCCGAGGTGGGGTGTTTAAAATTGAAGTAGAGGGGTTCAACCCTTCGCAATCCCCCGTCGATGTGTATCCTGACGTATAGGATACCAGACTGGTCCTATCCACTTCAACTACTTCAAAAATACACATAAAATATTTTGGGGATACTATTTCACCCAATGGCCCCCAAAATATGGTCAGGCGGGAGTAAATATCAGGGAACTAGGAACGGATGAAAAATTTAAGAGTCTGAGTGAGTTTGAAATTAATGTCAAGGAGTATGGGGAGGGTAACAAGAAGAGACTTTTAATTTTGCAATTGTACGAGACAGTTAGATCAACGAGTATATTTTTTGTTTGAATATTACGGTTTTCGCAACTTTAGTCAAAAAACGCGTGAATGCTGTCGAATCTAAATTTTTATCTGAATCAAAATTATTGTACAGTGTACACTATAATGTTAATTAATTACACTACTGTTAAATAATGATACTTATGTTACTTTTTACACTAATTTATACACTAATTTTTACACTGAATATTACAATAATTTTAACACTTAACATTTATTTTTCCAATAATTACACTAATATTTTACACTAATTAATACATCCCACAAGTGGGCCACAACGGGGTCAACGTCGATAGCTTACGTCAGAAACGACAGTATCCGTGACGTCACCGTAGTAGTCCCAGTCGTTAACGTCATCGCTACACTTGATCGTGTCGTTGCTCACGCTTGCATTGGCGTAGACGAGACAAAAAGAGTACGAGTCCGACTCCCTGTCCCACGGAATCGTCTGGTTCACCGCCAAACCTTCTGGAACCTTGCAGTGGTGTGGCGGTGTGTACGCTTAAACGGAAAACAAGGACGACTTTTAAAAATTCTATCTCAGAAGAAGCTCATAGAATAGTAGTAAGATTTATAAAATTTGTAACAGTTTTAGTTATATACGGGGAGAACAATGCCGGAGTTTGTTGAAAAACACATGAAAAAGTCAATAAGCCTACAATAGCAAACATATACAAATACAATGGCACGTTGAGCTGAATTAAATATAGACGCGTGGACGGCAGAAAGGGTAGCCAATAAAAGATGTGAAACAGATAGTAGACTTTTCCCTGTCTAAATTTACACTACGGATCGCAGGACTAGCCCTGCTGCAGTTCGCTTAAAAGCCCACTTAACGCAATCACTCCAGGCTGGTACATGTAAGCCGTATAGTAACGTAGGCTTTAGGTATGTACATCTATGTGTCTCACAACTTCAGAGACATAGCCTATCTACGCCTACCTTGAAATATGTAGGCGAGAACATGCCAGCAGCCGGGGAAGTTCATTCCCATGCTGAGTATGACGAAGTAGGTCACCTGCCAGCGCCCGTAAGAGCCGAGAAGTGCCAGGGCTTCGTTGACCTCCATCCTGACCTGCAGGGCTACAAGGGCTGAGTCCTCTCTGTATTACACTGGTGCTCGAAGCAGGGCATAAAATAGCTGTGCAGTTCGACCAATTTATGGAGACCATCTATACCAAAATACGGAGTTCATACGGCAAAACTGTGTACTAGTACCCATTTCAAATTCCTGCATAGTTATACATAGGCCTATTTACGGATTGATAGTTAATTAGTTAACTATTAGGGTGAATTCACAAAAAATATGTGGAGACCATAAAGTTGTATGTACACGGGAGTTGATTTGGGCCAAAGATTGTGTAGGTCTATGATGCATACCAAGATGAATGCGAATATGAATTTTTTGCGGGGATTGACTGTTAAGAAAAGCTTTGAAAATTTCTGTTAGCACACCCCCCCCCCCCCCCCAAACCCGCGCAGTTCTCATCGGAAGGAAATTCGACATGTTAGTGGTGCTTTAGGAATAGCCTTGGTTATTCTTAAAGCACTAAGTACAAATGTGTGGAGACCATCTAATTCCTTATATCATGCCCCGCTTCGATGAGTCTTCGTGGCCGAATTGAACGGCGCGCATCTGGTTTCCCGGTCGTGTTCTGTTATGGACGCAATCACGCAGCCTACTACATGTAGGCTGCAATGCTGTGTAAAATCGTACGTGTATATACTACGTAGGCCCGTGGGCGCCGCCCGCGGGATTTTTTCCAAGGGGGTGCAAAACAGTATTTGTTAATTCAGGGAGGTACAAGCAACTTGCAACCAAACTGGTGCAACCAAACTTGCGAGCGGGGGGGGGAGGGGAGTGCTGAAAAAAAATTGGCAAGCAAAAATCAAATTTATCAGACCATGGTGTGGATCGACAAGCGAGGGAAATGCAGCCCCTGTCACCCCCAACGTGCAACAGCCCCTGTGCACGACCGATTTATTTTTATCCCCGGCTCACTGGAAACACTAATCTCGCAGCGGCCAGGGTAGTGCACAGGGGGGTGCAACTTGCCTTTCCAGGGGGTGCAATCTGCCTATTCAGGGGGGTGCAAGTGCATTCCCTTACATCAGTGTGCGGTCTATGCGTATAGGCCTACATTGTAGGATGTACAGTCAGCAGATGGTTGCAAAAAATATAAGCATATTTAACCTACAATGTACATGTATTGGTTACCTATTATATTTGTCAAAATGTAATGGCAGTGCCGGCGTTAGGGCCCCTCGCACCCCCGGCCGGGGGGGGGGGGGGGGGCGGGCACGGCTGTGGGGAGGGGCCACGTGCGCAAAAGTATTGAATTTTACAAAGTAATTTTTCGAAGAGAGCATAATTATTTAGACTTGTAGTAATCAATTTAGGTGGGGAGCCACTGAGTTCGAAAGAGATTATGAAACTTTTTAACAGAATTTCGTCAGCATCCCCTTCCCTGTTCATGATTTCCATCAGGAGGAAATTTAAGTGGACCCAACATGGAGATTTCTGGGGGGTTGGGCGTGCAGAGCACCCTAACGCCGGCTTTGCTTACTGGCTATGGTACGAGCATTCAAGATGATCTACAAAAGCGAGTTAATCATGTTGTTGTTGTGGGATACTCCTCTTGCTCGAAGGCTTCGTTACAAAGATAACGTAGGCTACTAGGCTTACTGCTACGTTCCTTCCTCTCAGTTACTAGAACTACTACATTTATCTACTGCATTTACATTACACTACACTACATTTTACTAGGGGTTACATTTATATTACACCACACTACACTTACTATAATAAATTTCACGTTTCTCTCAGTTTGGGGCTACAATTACAAATACTCGACCATGAATTTTAAAGATAAAACTGAATTGGTCTAGTAGGCCTACATAACGCGGGATGACTGCAACAACGAACCATATCGATTTTTTGGAGGTATGACCTATATAATAATTTTCTTCGGATTGAGATCTATCGAGCTACAACGCACTATCTCGCGAAAGAATAGCCTAAAAGGTCGAAAAATAGGAAAATAAAAGCATGTATGCATCAGCAAACGAGATTTCGTTGACAGCAACAATGCACCATTTGCGATGGTGCATTTTAAACTTGTTGTCAACTATTAAAGCTACAAAGAACCATCTCATTATTATAATGGACGTTGGTGCTTTTATTGTAGCCTGAAGGAACCGATTGAATTATGTGCAAAGCAACAAAGCACCTTTGCTGCTTCGTGAATTGAATTATTTGAATTACAATTAAATTATGTGCGGCTTTGGCAAAGCCGCTTTGCGACTTGTGCAGCTTTTTCAGAACAACACAGCACCACCTCAATAGGATGCTTGACAATCTTAGCGTAACAAAGCATCATCTAAAATGTGTGTGCAACAAGGCACCATCTGCAATACGTCATCCCGTCTGAAACGATATTTTGATAGAATGACATATTTTTTTAGGGATACACAATGTACTATTCAGAAAAACTGACTAATTTCCGAACTTTTATTATCATGCCAGCAGTTCAGAAAAACTGACTAATTTCCGAACATGTTGATAAAAGTTCTGTTTCGCTGTGATTCCTACATGCAGAGTTATCGAGAAAGAACAGAAAAAACAACCAAAAAACTTAAAACGCGAAAATCTCTTTTCGAAGTGTTTTTGTGATGGTCCGTTGTCGCAGTCAGCCCACGATAATAGGCCTATAGCACCCAGTGTGCCAATCGTTTAAGAAATTCCTGACAAAAAAAAGAAGAAGTGTTCAAGTTTAAATCACGAGACTGGATTGGATCTCGAAATGTAAACAATATAGAAGCTAGCGGTGATTGATTAAAGGACTATAAAAATTTATGAGTTTTTGTATAACTCTGTCTAGCTCCATCGGCATCCTAATAATTTATAGTTATTTGAATAGCTTATGAGAATGTTTGCGCTCTTATAATAATTATTGATGGTAGCAATGTTGTAGGACGTTTGTACTTGTCGGAGAGTGTCAGTGCTTTATTATCACTCACGTATCCTAGCAACCCAGTCGCTACTACTGTACATTAAGAGCTTTTCAAACCCTAATTGACTCTAACAATAGGCCAACCCTAAGTCAACCTTTAAACTTACCTTAATTTAATCTTACCTACTGCCATATATTGCCAGCTTACGGATGTTTTAAGAATAGCCGATAGCGCCTATCTGAAATGATGGTTGTTCGGTTAAGATTAAGATTACGGTTATTTCAGGGTTAGTTTGAATTGGTTTGGGATTAGTTTAAGATTCCGGTTGGCTTAGAATTGCTTGATACGGCATGATATGCAGTATTTGTGTCTGTTGATATAGAGGCCAGTAACACTAGCGTAACCGTTTAGGCATAAACCGTATATCTATCGAATTAAGTATTTGATATTTCCTATGCAACATACACCCTTTGCCTTATCATAATACAAAGCACTTCAGAAGCAGACATCTACTCTCAAGTTGGGATGCAGTGCGGAGCTCGCATTCTCGATTTGTTCCCTTCGAGACACCCCCAGCTCCGATCAATAATTTGGACTTTACCCTTAACTGTCCAATTCAAGCAAGCCGCGAGCGAATTCATTCAATCACACCTCAGAACACGCCCCCCCTCTCTTGTTAGGGGGTTCTTTACTGCAGTCAGGGGAATGGCTAAAGCAGCAAGCACAGTGACGGGACAGAAGGTGTACGTGACGCGGTTGGTGCCCCCCGCGGGGGTGGAAGCGTTGAGGGGGGCGGGGTGTGTCGTGACCCAGTGGGAGAGTGATGCTGCGGTGGGGCGCGCGGAACTGTTAGCGGGGGTGAGAGGGGTGAATGCGCTCTTCTGTCTCCTGACGGACAAGATCGACGAAGAAGTGCTCAAGTCGGCGGGTATGTGGGGGCACAGTGGCAGTAGGGTAGCGGGGAGGGGGGGCGAATATAGGACGGCTGCCTGGACGCCAGATCTGGGGGGCGCCAAGGGATGTAAAATTACCTGAATTTATTTCATTTGACATGTCAAGTTGAAAGCTCTCAAAAAGTTTTTGATGTATATAGTAAGTTGAAGGTCGGGGGGGGGCGCCAAACTTTTTAAAAACCATTGACTTTGGCATAGTAGTCTAACCATTTTTTGTAAAAATTTCCGCCCCAATCCCTCTGTCGTTTTTTTGCGCGAGAGGGAAAAGATCTGTGCCAGTCAGCACCCCCCCACTCACAAATTTCTTGAAGGGGGGCGCCACTCTCAGACTTATCCCCGGCGACAGAAACTTCACAGCTCACACATATGAATCGCCGTGCAGGGCCGGGTCTGAAGGTCGTCGCGACCATGTCAGCTGGCTACGAGCACCTCGACCTTGCCGCCTGTCGACGTCATGGGGTCAAGGTCGGCTATACGCCAGACATACTGACGGACGCGACGGCCGAGCTCGGTGTGGCGCTGCTGCTCGCTGTCTCTCGCAGGCTGCTCGAGGGTCAGCGAGTTTTATTTTAATCTTTTTCAATTATGTGTACCTCAAAGAGTATATACAGGACTTCCGGTTCTGAGCAAGAGAGCCGGCGCAGAGCCGCTGCCCCTTCTTTAGTTGCATTTTGCGACTCGCCCGGGGAGCTCTGGGCTGCAAGCCAATTCTTTGTTCTCCGACCTGCAGACAGGGGGTAGTTAGCAGTAATGCTTGCTAAGTGAGATACTTTAAAAAGAGATGTTTACATGAAATTTGAGCTGCATGTTATTTTGATGATTTTGCTTAAATCAAAAATTTGTAGCACAGAATTTTTGTGTTTTTGAGGACTGCCCATTATAAATAGTTATCTATAATAACTGCATTATTTTCGTGCATGTCATTTTTGTGAGTTTTGCCGATGACGAGAAATTTACCAGAATTACAAATTACGTTACAGGCTTGCCTGTAATGCATTGAAGTGGATGCCAACACTGGGCTGGTTTTTTCAACATGGATTTAATGGTGGTTAGGATTTAGCCCACAATTTTGCATAGGCTAAATCCTGAACCACCATTTAATCCGTGTTGAAAAAACCGGCTCTAAGATTATTATTTTTGTTATTGTTATGTGCAGCAGCTGTGTTCGCTCGTACAGGACAGAGAGCGGTGCTGTCTGGTGAGTGGACGACGTGGTCCCCGACATGGCTATGTGGCCGAGGCTTGGCCGGCTCCACAGTTGGCATCATCGGCTTTGGCCGTATTGGAGCGGCCGTAGCCGCCCGGCTGAAGCCGTTCGGCGTTCGCGAGGTTCTCTACTCTGGACGTGCTGGGGGCGTGGAAAAACCGGGTGCCGCCGAGACGGGGGCTCGCCGGTAGTGTTGCTTTTAGAAATCTTTTGTCACTTGTGTTGTTATTGATTCATTAGGTATGTTATAGTACTATACACCGTGGTTCAATAAAAAGTAAGCCAAACTTCAACTATTTAAATTTTATTTATAAACAAATTTTAATTTTTT
>JAQIWG010004795.1:0-15465 GCA_034695025.1 Chamaedrilus cognettii | reverse complement strand
TGATCGTAATAAGCAAAGTTTCACATTGTTATTTTCATCATGGAAGCTAATAGCATGGTAGTCCATATTACAATCAGGTCCATATTACAAGCCCTTCCCCTACTTATAGTCGACTATTGTGAATCAGCATCGTTCATGCAACGACTAATTTCGTGTAGTGTAGTCAAATCGCTCACAATTTGGCCTAAGTCACTGCAGTAGAAATCTACGTTGATGAACTTCAATCTGGATGCGAATTAGAATTCAATTTGACTTTCATCGGCAGATGGATGACGAAGTAAACTTGACTACTCTCGGTGATGTGCCTCCTGCAATTTTTGCAACCGCTAGATAATATTCTGTAAAAATTCTGAATGATATTGCGCGTTGTGGCCTATTACCGGTTGTATAAATGCTACTTGACGATAGGCATCGAGGCATCTTTGTAGAAATAGGCATCTTTGCAAAAAAAAGATGAGTGACATGGTTGTGCCTACTATTATTCAGTCACTGTTATAGGCATGAAAATGTGCAGATTTTCTTTATAGGTGGTTATTTGTTTTTACCCTAGTAAAAAAGCCTATTGTTAAAACTGCGAATTTGAAATTTCAAAATGCAATAAAATCATCTATAGTAGGCCTTATTGATCTCAGTGTTCACGTGACTTCTGGGTTGTCGCGCTGAGTGTGCGTGGGCGACCTCAAACGGCAATAAAATAAAGCCGTTGATCATAGCCAAATGTTACAGTTGTAGCGTGAGCCTATTGCGCAACATACACCTGTAGTTGAACACTTGAACCTTGCTCAACTATAACAATGTCATGCAAGTCTGTAAGTGACGACTTACAGTTTCGATTTGAAATACACTGTCACGTCATAAGTAAGCTTGATTGACTCCTTTTAACCAACGAAAATCCCCCAAAAATAAAGAATAACAGGGCAAAGGAGAAGATGATAGAATTTGGTGTGATACGGCTAAAAAGACAACATTCAATAAGAAGTTCGTATTTCCGTACATATTTGTTCATAATAATATATAATTCGTAGGCTACATAATTCGCAGGCTACAATTCGTAGGCTACATAATTCGTAGGCTACAATTCGTAGGCTACATAATTTGTAGGCTGAAATTCGTAGGCTACATAATTCGCAGGCTACAATTCGTAGGCTACATAATTCGCAGGCTACAATTCGTAGGCTACATAGTTCGCAGGCTACAATTCGTAGGCTACATAATTCGCAGGCTACAATTCGTAGGCTACATAATTCGCAGGCTACAATTCGTAGGCTACATAATTCGTAGGCTGCAATTCGTAGGCTACATATTTCATTCCATAATGTTTGAAGTGTAGATATTTTGCAATTGTTCGTCTGACTGTGTTTGACGCTGTGCATTTTTACAGTAGCCGTTCTTTAAGTGCACTCGATGCCTTTGAGTCGCTATTGCGATCATTTGGTGTGTTTTTTATTTGATATGTGCTTTTATTGTGTTGTAACGAAAATAAAATCAATCAAACAATCAATTCAAGGAGCTAAATCCAAACAAAATGTGCATACATACAAATACCAATACAAATGTTTAATTGGGGGCAGTGATTTAACTTGAGCGTGGTGTCATTAATTTTGGTGTACTTTAATTATGTAGGCCCATCATGTTATAGCAGAGGCTTTGGATTTGTTCAGAATGGCCCATCCAAATTTAATAATAGTTCTAGACATCACATGCTGTCAAAAGTAGGGTTTCGAGATTTTCATCGTACAATAAGGGACACATATATTCAGCATGCATGATTCAATTTCCTTCTTCGCATAAATAATACAATTTGTCTTTCACAACAAAATCTGCATTTAGTGTAACAAAATTTCGTTCATAGATTTATGTACGATTGACTTACAGTCAAATATAAACGATTTGATCCCATAGGACTAGGCTATTTCAAACTTTACAGATATAATATTTTAAAAATACAGTTCTGTTGTAATCACAAGATGAAAATTGAGGCCTTGGCCCAAATAAGGGACATTTGGCGTCCCTTATGCCCTTCATAAGGAACAAGGGACAGATGGCCTCAAATAAGGGACGTCCCTTAAAATAAGGGACGTCTGGCAACCCTAGTCACAAGCTAAATGACACTAAAAGATTATTTGTCTTGCGCTGAGTCATTAAAATAACAAATGCATGAACCTCGATTATGGCAGGAAGTTTCCAACATGTTTGTTCAAGAGCGTAGCGTATCTAAAATATTATTTGCTGCTTTTCACAGTACTGATACAGGAAGGACATTACGTAACATTATTTCTCTGCCCAATACTCTGATTCAATCAGCCTACAATGAGATCGATGCGACAGACCGACCCAGCAACTCATTTCTTCATTTCAAACAAATGAATATAAAAAGCGAAGGAAGAAACACCGCATCCAGTCAACATTCGCCAAGGCTACCATGTAACCAAACACCCCTTATGCCGATTGGTTGTTCGACCTACCCCCAGGAATGCCTGGAAATGTTTGAGGACTCCTATCCCCGCCCAATGAACCCAGCGAGCCTGGGGTATGACCCGCCGGAAGCCCTGATGTTGGGAGCCACAGAGGGCGCGGGTCTGGGGCTGCTGGGGTGCCCGACGCAAGGTTACTACGACGACCCTTTCAGTGAAAGTTGTTTCAACGAGCCGCTAGAGTTCTCGCCGAGTTCTGGCTGTCGTGATGTGGATATCTGCGGCAATGCCTACGCAGGTTACGTAGCTCTAATAACGGCTGTTTGAACGCATAGCATTTTGCTATTGTAGGGCACTCTGCTTCACGTTCCTGTCTCAATTAAATATAACTACGGTACTTGACATTTTTCGCACTGACACGTTTCACTTGAGTACAGTTTTCTTCAACGTGTATTAACCTAATCTTAATGAAAGTTTTTCTGATTTAAAAACCAATGAATCCTGGGTAGCTTAAAGGTTAATTAGCAATAAATAACTTAGCGTACGTAAAAAATTTCAGGCTAAAAGTTGCAATTTGTGGCTGTAATATTACTCGTATAATTATAATGTAATTTAATTACAAGAACTTTTACATGGGTTAAGGTAGCGTTACTATTTTATTTTAATTGTCAAATATCCATTCAATTATTTTGTGAATGCAAATTGAAACAATGATTTATGCTGCTGTCATATATTTTTAGCTTTAGCGCACTGTTGCGTCGCGCCGACCCATGCCCAGCACAGCGGCTATTCCGACGCCTATCCGGTAATGCTACCGGACGGCCACAACTCCTACCACATGTCCCCCCCCGTCAGCGGCAAAAATAGAGCCGAAATCTCAAGCACGGTTGCCAGTAACACAGGAAAGGTTTGTATTTTTCTTGGACATTTTTTGCTGTTAAATTTGTAAGTTTTTGACTGCTATTAAAAACATCATGGTATCATAGTTGCCTCAAATTGTTGGTTAATTGAATGTTCAATCCCTGAAGAGTCTACTGCTTTATAAATATTTCTGATGATACCGTGGTATTAGTTGCGTAAAATGATATATTTTGCAGAAATACTAGTTAGGCCTAATGAATACTTCTCATGGTAATAATAAGATTAAAAGTGGTGAAATACCCAAAAAAATTACCGCTGTTTATGTTGACGTAGGATGGCAGTCTAGATGACATCACAAGACGACGTCGGCGCCGCGAACAAAATCGGCGTGCCGCGCGAAAATGTCGCGAGAAGAAGAAGGAGAATGTGGAGAACATGCTGAGGGTGAGCGATGTCTCTAATTTTTTTTTATTAACACAACTTTTGACTTTAAAATACATATATAGATCGTCCTAGGCAATATTATGGCAAAGCACAATATTACTGCCTTCTCAGAAATTTGAATGTTGCTTTCCATTGTGACATGGCCTAATTTCTTTTAAGTCGCACAAGCACCAAGTAAGGCGATATGCCCTGTTGGTAGGAGTACTCGTGTCCTCGTATCCTTATATGGGCGTTTAGCAGAAGTACTCATATCCTTATATGGCCGTGTTGACAGGAATACTCTTATGCTTGTAGATGGCTGTTTTGACAGGAGTATTCATATCCCTGTTGACAGGAATGCTCATGTCCTTATATACATGTATGGCCGTGTAGGCAGGAGTACTCATACCCTTATATGGCTCTGTTCCTAGGAGTACTCTGACACGCTGAAGGAGAACGAGCGGCTGCGGGTGGAGATGGAAGGTCTCCAAAGCGTCGTCGTCAAACTGCAGACGATCATGCGTCTACACCAGAGTTCCTGCAACCTCAACGTGCTCCAATTCAGCGCCTCAGCCGCCCCAGCGGAGCGGCAGTAAGGTGTAGGACTAGGGAGTGGGGACCATTCACACATTATTTAGCGCTTGAGTGTCGGTAGGTGGGTAAAGATTTATAAAGGATGAGTGGATAAGGGACCAGAAATGTTATTTAACCGCCATGTATATGTGATCCAAAAGAAATCGACATATGATGTCAAAGAACTGTCCCTTAACAAATAATTCTTATTATAAACATTTGTTATGAATTAAAGGATACTCCTATGATATGATGATGGATGGCCGCGACGATGCAAAACCATTTATTAAGGCTCTGTCACAAAATTTTGTTTTTGCTCTTCAGGGAATTGTTATGTAATAGTTTTGAATGTTCTGGCCCGACGTTAGAATGAGCTATAGGGGGTGGTGGGGGGGGGGGGGTAGGGGGGTGGGTATACGAAGAAGCAATAGCATCAAAAATTGAGTACTGCCGTTTACGAAGATAGACGATTTCTCAATCCGTGTGAGGCCTTATATCTGCATTCTTGCACCAAGATTAGAGTGTGACGTCATATTACAATGATATTAGTATGAATCATCATCTATCCTGAATCCCTGATATTAGTTACACATGTATTCATGTTTTAATAGCTCAGGTGCATTACCTTCATGAGATTATGATTATTATTGCATATATTGCGCAAGCTACAACTAGTTGAAGGAACAAGTTGTCAGACCCTTGATGATCAATCATTTAAACGCAGGAGAATTAGGCAAAAAGATTTATTCCAAAACAGGAAACATTAATAGTAATGTTTGCCAAATGCTCCGTATTATTGTTTGGATATTAGAAAGATTTGCAGTTTTTGCATAATAGATAATATCAGAGTTTGACATTTAGCGCATTGGTGACATGTTTAACAAAAAATGTCTCATAAGGAAATGTGTGTCTCACATGAAAATGTGAACGAAGAATTTGTTTTCACTACGCGTGTCAGCTATAAATTAAAAAAATTATTAGGAACGCTTGAAAGATGTATCATTAATATGCCATTTTTGTGACAAGGCGCGGTTCTTGAAATTGTATATATTCTATGTGATAATTTGTTGTTATAAAACTATATAGGCATAAAGCATTTTTTAGAATTGGTGTGAGTTTTTTTTACGTTGTGAAGCCTGCAGAGTATATTATTATGGATTTTGATAAGACCATTTGTTGAGTTGATACGAATTTACAGTTTTTGGTTCAGATCTAGGTGACGAGGTTTTGAATCAAAATAAATTTTTAAGGTCAATGAGTACACATTTTGCGATTTTTTGGTTCTTGCGTGTCAGGCAAGATTTCGTCAAATATTTACGCTAACTTCAATTGGCATAGCGCTTTTTAAATCAGTAATGATTAAATAAAAAATGGAATGTTTTGAAAAGTTAAAATTATTGGGCACTCTTATCTGCATAGCGTTTGATTAACTATCGTTGAAAACTTAGGCTTACCGTGCTCTTTGAGCAGTCTGATACATATTCTGCATGTATTGTACGACAGGCCTGGCTGTTTTCACTATGTAATTTTATAGGTTAGATTGTTTATGATCCTATTTTGATTTAGGAGGCTGGGGGCTCATTCACGTAGATATCTTATGACAATCTTAGTCGTATGATTGTCTTAAGAAAAGCTTTGGCAAATCTTATCTTTTTATTGAAAGCTCCGCACGGTCGCGCGCAAACCGAATGATGACGTCACAGCGGTCGGCGATTGGATTTTGTTTTAAATTTCAGTTAGGATAAGATTTCAGAAATCTTAAGAAATGTACGTAAATGAGACCCCTGGTTGTTATACTTATGTGCACGTTGATAATATGACGCTTAGGTTGTCGTAGTGAGTAACTCTACATTACATGCATGCTTGTACCTTGCTCTTGTTGAAAGCATCGAAGCAGTTCAAACGAGCACTGAGACAGTGTCATTTTTGTTCAAAAATATCTAGAACCAAACAAAACTCTCCATCAACAGGCACCAGACATTCACAAATCAGAAAAAACTGTCACGCAGAACAAGACGCACCCTTGCACAATTCAGAAAAGGTTTCCCTTCTCCTGATGACCTATAAAAACAAGATAGATCCACAGAGACACCCATCACCCCAGTGCCCACTATGCAAAACAGATCACACATCTTTTCAGCTGCCCACAAATATATACACCACTAAAACCCATGGACCTGCGGGCAAACCCTGTGGAGGCAGCGGCTCTTCTGGCAACATGGGAACTGCGGCTGGCTGGTCCCTGAGGCTGGAGGTGGGGCATCCAGGGCCCGACAATCACGGGACGGGATGGGGTCGCCACCACCACCGTATGACAGTGTCATAAAATGAGTGTATCAAGTCTAGTGCAATATACAATTATACATGGCACATTTTGCACCATGGAATTGTCGATTTGAATTGTTGAAGAAGTAGCATAATTATCGTGCATTGCAAATGTAAATTGTTCACCAGAAATCATTTAAGGCATGCATTTATAACTGTTATCAATTATATCGTTAGATAACATAATCTCTTTATTTCAATCCCGTATGATTTGCAGAATTTATTAACTATTAGTGTATTACACGCATCGGTAGCATAATGTGAAAGTAAAAGTAACATAAGCTACATCATGAATGGGATTATCAGCTAATGGACTGGCAATGTACTGCAGATCATCATTGTATACTTACAAACATTTAACTTTGGTTCAATAATTTTAAGATTTTTTATCGGAGCATGACTCAACTTGTACCGTACAATAGACGACTTGTTACAGTGGAACTTTCTTACTATAGATTATGCTATAAATAAACGAGTGTATTGTATCTAACTATGAACTAGACTTGCGCGTGCAGATGTTTTGATTTAGAGAAAATATTTGCAAGAAATAATTAGTATTGCAACACTGTAAACTTGTGCTGCAGGGTCGAGCTTATTTGTACACGTACACGTATTTTGGTAAAATGAAATAATTTCTTACATAATATTATAATCTCTTATTATAAGTTATAGGCCTGTTGTTCAGCTGATAGCTTTTTATGATCAATCAATCTCTCACGTTCCAATTCAGTGTGCAAAAAATATCATTAGTGTGGGATACCTTGAAAACCTAAACCCCGACCCTTCCCCCCTCCTAGTCATCCTCCGCCCCCCAATACTGTTCCAAGTTTGCTGAGCCATGGCTTCGACAGCCTTGTCAGGACGTTGGACAAACAAAGCGTTCGCCAACATCAGCAGCAGGTGACACGTTCATGGGCCGATAATTGGCTCTGTCACGGGCCAAGTGGGGACACCTAGGGCTGGACAATGAAACTGTGGTAGAGTTAGGCACATCATAGCCTACAGGGCTCGACTGCCTAATAGTTGTACACTGATTAAACTCAACGTTACCATACAATACGCTAGCTAAAAAGCAAAGGATCTTTGAAATTCTTACAACGAGATGAGACATTGACTTTCTAGCTGCCAACCTGCCAATCTTTCTTTTGTTATCGAAACACACCCTGAATCTGTGCTCACGCTAAGATTAGTATTAGGCCTATTTTAAAATTATCATAATCATCTAATTGAATTATTGTCGATTACTAGAATAGATCAAACTTTAATTTCATTAGTTGTTAAAATTGCTTTAACAAAACAAATTCTTTTTCTTGATGACAATGAATGATGATTTTCTTGAAATGAATATCGCGTCAATACCGTAACAATAACCATGCACCGGCATAACCTCCACCCACAACTTGCCACACAGTACAGTACTGTACAGGGCACAGGTATTACAGATTAACAACGCATCGTTATCAACATCGTTAAACATTTTAGGCTTTATGCGTTCATTGAGTTTTAACATATTTGCTTTGAGCATGCGGAAAAGTTCAAAATTATATAATAATAAGGTGCCTATACATTAATATAAATCTTTTATTCACCATCAAGGCAGAACACAATAAAGAAATAGAAACTTAAATAAACGTACAGTTGAAGTGCGATCTAAATTTAGGTGAAATTCACAATATCAGGTGATTCATTAATAACTAGCAAATTGGTACAATCGCACAAAGGCATAATCAGCAAGGATTATTACATCGGTCGCAACATGACTAAAACAGAACGAATGCATTTAAAACACAAATATTTACGTGTGACACGGCCACTCAATACAAATTAGTACACTGCATTCATTATTGACTCTGCATAGGTCTCATAATATTATCTACAGGTATATCATTTAACATAACTTAACATATTTATCTATTTATTTTATGTATTTTGTGTATTTCAATCAACAACAAACAACAATGAAGTCTAAAGCTAACCACTCCACGACAAGGCTTCATTGCGGCCATAGCTTCATACTGGCCATTCATCATGAATTAATATTTATTACTAACATCAACATTTATTTCAAACAATATTAGGCAAAATTCATCGTTCGCTTCTAAAAAGAAATATCCTCTGTCACAGCGGGTCCAACTATTGAGAAAGGGACTGTACTGCAACGATAATTGACATCCCATTTAGTTCAAACAATATTAGTGAAATTCATTGACTTTGACTTGAACGCTGTACCTAATTAGCAGCTGTGTAACTAAACAGTAACAGCCGTTGGTTACCGAACGATGCGATTGAATATTTAGCAGTCCCTTACTTGCTACAATAACTTATGTCGATATGCACCACAGCAAATAAATCTGAGTTGACGCAAACGCCAGACTATTTGCTACTAAAAATGGGGTCACACTAGACAAAAAACCATTGATAAAGTCACATTTTTAGCAGACAACCTCCCGATTGAACGAAGTCGCATTTAACTCGCAATAGTGGGCATGGGCCGAAGAAACCTGACATTACATTTTAAACAGAAAACCCCGCCATCGAGTCAAATCGAGATTAATCCACAATGGTGCATACAAACATTAATAGTCACGAGATGAGATAACTCAATAAAGATGATGCGGAGGTTTGTACACGGGTTTGGCAAAGGGCCGTGAGTTTGAAAAAGCTCCCCCGGGTAATAGAGGGCCTCCCTGCGTCCTGCTGAGGGCCCCCTGGTTTCGTCCCGTTGAGGAAGTGGCGGCCTCCGAGGCTGCAAATATTTGAGGGTCGACGCCTTCTGGGTAATCGTCACTGTCGTCAGCTTCACTGGTGCACGCTTTGAGCACACCGTACTGCGCCTCTCTGTGTAATCACAACATAGCCTTAATTCTTCTTTTTCATGTTATTTAGTTTGTAGTCACTAATTACTCATTTAGTTTTGCAGTTACTGTAAAGAAAACAGAAATTCTCAAAGAAAAAATGAGGAACACGGTAATCAAATGAAAAATTATCAGAAGGAAAGTACCACGGGTAAATTGAAACATATCAAACAGGCAAAACCAATACTGATCAAGCTAGATAGGCCTACTGATCAAAAAATTACCTCAAAAATTACCTTATTGTGCTCAAAGTACAATACTGAAAGTGCAGATTTCATCAAAATCAAAATGACACATGAAAAATAAACATGAGCCTGCAGCATAGTTAAATCCTAAATATATAAAAAAAAATTACATTATCAATCCAATGGCAAGTTCTTATTTAGCTGCATAGTTGTAGATTACACCAGCCATAATATCTACCTGCAGCCTTTACTGACATAAATTCATATAGCCTAAATTTGCCCCAAAAAAATTCAACCCTTTCTGCCTGAAGATACTTGGGCTGAACAATCAAATTGACAAAACAATGCGCCAAAATTGGAAAAATGGCGTCAATTAGGCAGCCTTACTCTTCGTTGCGCTGCCGGAAGTACTGCTCCCTCTGGCGCGTGGGGACGAAACTCGCCAGTTCGAGCGCCTCGCTCACTTGCCGCAGCAACTCGTAGTTCTCCCGTCCGTGGATCTGACAGAGCAGCGGAATTCAATGTCAGTTTCATTGCCCAACGCAACCGTTGTATTCTCCACTAAGCTGCGAGTTATATTAAACTGACATGCGACATTTGATGCGGTGCAAGGGATTTAAGCCACTTGGTTTAACAGTCGCTGGGTAATGACTACTTAACGAGAAAAAACCTTAAAAAAATTAAGATAGCGTCATCTTGCAACGAAGGCATATAAGTTCACCCAATTAAAGGCATTTGTTGAAAACCTTTGCGCTTACAAAGACCTGTAAGCGGGCAAGACAGGGTTTGCCCTGTCTCTTACATGGGCAAGGTAAACGCTTTTTATTTCAAATGGATCCAAGGATCCAAAGAGCATTGAGCTAAAGCTGCAAGCAAAATCATCTAATCGTACAGAAAATTTCCAATGACTCCATATTATGCAATGGAAAAAATGTCCAGAGTTGTTGAACCAACTTTTGTAATAATTGCTATCCCTTACCAAGAAGCTGCAAGCTACAACAAACAACACTTAGTTGCTCGACAGCTGAAAATAAGAAGAGTTGACTGCTACTTGAGTCACTACTCAGAGCTCCTGATTAGTTAGAAAGATATCTTCAAAAAAACGACAGCATAGTACCTCATTAGTTTTGCTGCATTATAGTGAAGTAAAATGATGAAAAGGCTTCAAAATCACAAAGTCGTAAAGTCTCAAAGTCGCAAAGTCTCAAAATCTCAAAATGCATTTGAAGTAAAATATCTGGCTAGGGGTTAATGCAATCAGATCCTTCATCCATATGAGGCTTTCTCACCGGGCGTTCAGCGGAACACTGGTGTTTGACGGAACACTGGTATTCCGCGACACTGGTGTGCCGTGCAACACGGGTGTTCCGCAGCTATTTGCCAGCTCACACTGACCGTTATCGTGAACATCTGCTCGTCACCGCTGACGTCACTCTCTGCCGCAGCCGCCGCCATCTTGCGCCGCTTTGACGTTACCGGACCGATCCACGCTCCTTGGTTCCTATTGGCTGACTTTGTTAACAAATGGGAGGCCGCGGCATGCGGAGCTGGAAGCTCATTGGTCGGCGAGCCTGAGCCAAGCTCCTCCTCTGTTCGTCGATCACGCCCAGGGCACGCGCAGATTCGAACCTGAAACATGCCATCAGATCTTCAAAGGATCAATCTAACTCAGCGTTCTGCCACATTGTAAGTTTTCGGCGTTTGAACCTTCCAGCCTAGCCGATCCTCGACCCTTCTCGTCATCTCTGCATACGCCATCTCCGATCTTCCATCCATCATATCTCTCAAAAACTCCCGTCCTCTCAATACATGTCTAATCCAGTTTTTCTTTCTTCAAACTATCCATTCAATCGTTGTCTTTATTTCCCCAAGGCACTCTTTGTGAACTTGACGCTGCTGCGGTAGTGAAACCTAATTCATGTAAGCCTGTCGGGGGATGGCAGTGAATTCACAGCTCTTAGTGAACAACAGAGGTAGAGAGAAGAGGATTTATGCTGCTGAAAGTTTATCAAGCAAATCTTAGCAGCGTTATATTCTTTACGCGGCTCCATCATTACTATAACTGCACATAAAGGGATTTCCTGCAATTTTTCAATTGGCATATTTTCTGAGCAACTGCATATTACGTGTCCTGCGCATGTAATGCTAAATTTAGCCTCGCACATTTTAAAATTTGCACATTTTCATTTACACAATAGTATCAGCCGCACATCAACGAAAGCCCTTCACTGCAGTATATATATACATATACATATATATAATACAATGTATAGAGGGTAGTGACCTCGATGGCCTGTCTGCCGTAGACGACCTGTGCAGCCTCTAGCGTGAAGACGACCTGGACGGGACGCCGCCCCAGCCCCCCCACACACGAACTGAAGCACATGAACTGGTAGAGGTTCGTCACCCACTCCGCACCCGCTACAACACAGCGAGCCACTGACTACAATGCACGGATCGAGCCGGCTACAACGGCGTGAACCATTCATCTACAAGATAGATGATTCCGCTGCAGCAATACACATCGAGACCGCTACAAGAACACAAATGGAGTCAGCTACAACGACACAAATCACTCTGCTACAACTTTCAACCATATACACTATCCTGCTACAACACAAATAATCCTGCAACAACACATTATCCTGCTATAACATAGGAATCGAGTCGGCTACAACAACACTGATCAAACCAGCTACAACAACAAAAATCATTCTGCTATGACCACACACATCATCCTGATACTAGAACACAAATCACTCTGCTACAAGACAAATCATCCCACAACAACCACACAGATTGAGCCAGCTACAATAACACAATGAATATCTCCCTGTGCCCGTCTAAACCGGCTATACGACAGCTAATATGAGATGATCCTACCCTGAGGTTGTTCATGGGGTATGACGACGCTCTGTCGTCCGCTCAGTCCGTCCTGTGCGTAACGCGCGAGCTTGTGCTCGCAGCGCACAAGGTGCGCGGGCGCGGGGTGGTTCTCGTTCAGCTCGCGCGTCGTCGCGTGGTTCGGACACCGCGTCACCACCTCCTGCGCACACCAGGGCGGATAATACAAGCTTTTGCACATCTAATATTTAAAAGTGTGTAGTGCACTATCTTAAATGATAATTGAATCTTTCAATTTTTTGAAATATCCAAGAAATTATTTACATGAACGAGTCTTTGTCAGCACTATCGATATAATCACTCATTATTATTCCACTCAAATGAATACACGAACAGAATAGCTTACTGTCTTCTATATTAGATGCAAATTTAATCTATATTTATTAGGAATATTCAACGAATTTTTAATTTATTTCCACCAAGTGCACTCTCACACTGCGCAATTGTTCACGAATGTCACCGGAAGTCAATCTCTTTCCTAACACTGCACGCCTTGCGACAAAAAAGCAACTTCAAAATACCAAAATTGAAATTGAAAAATATGAAAGATTGTCAGTCTTCAGGCAGCGAAAGCGCGAGTATATACCTGAACATGTTCAGGTTTGATGAAGACGGGTGTGGCCCTGATGACAGCGTCGGGGGGCGGGGGGCGCGTCGTGCGGAACCTGATGGGACACGTGCTGCTCATGCGCACGTACAACTTGCGCAGCGCCTCCGAGTACTGACGCACACAGAACCATTATTATTGGTGATCCTTTCGATCACGCACTAGTATGGGAAAGTTCACATATAGCTTCCTGTGTTCGAGACGCTTGAGATGTTAAAACGTGTTAAATTTAACTCCTCGACGCTAGCAATAGCACGCGAGTCCCAAGTTCCCCGTGCTAATGCGTTAAAGGAATGCCCATTATTAAATCTAGATCCGTCGCACATTGATAGCAATCTATTTGCAACTGACCAATCACAAAACAGTAGACTTGCAATTATGTCAACTCGAGGCTCTGAACTTGATATTCAAAAACCACATGCAACTACTGCATGTAGGCTAATGGATACGCTTAAGCTTCGCTGAAGTGCATATTTACTCTACAATGAGTAGCAGCTTCATACCGTCCATGTGATGGACTTGGTGTCCTTGCTCTGTGTCTCAAAGGCGATTTCAAAGCCATAGTCACCTCGATATGTGGAACTGTTACACAAACACCACATTGCATACGTTTACCGCCTGTATTTACAGACAGACATCTTAAATAAATAAATCTCCGCAATTGAAAATGATTATGAATGATTGAAGTGATCACAACCTTTGAATATTTTATACATTTGTACACAAGTGAAATTCATAAATAATATTTACAGTATTTGGGATTATGTACAACTTTTTATATTGTTTTGGTTCAGTAGGCATGCATATACATTGCAGGCCCTATAGTCATGGTGTCTTACAACAGAAGATGACTGTAAGATTACCTCGAAGGCACGGCGTTGGAAGACACGATCTGCGCGGCTATGCAGCTGTGTATTGAGCTCTCCTGAAATATACACTGCACAATGTAATGACGTCACGTAATAACTACACACAAGAAAGAGCTCGATATGACAAAATAACAACGTTATTAAGCTGATATTTAAACATTAGAGTAGGCCGATAGCATACAGAAAATATGTCTCTACAATACCGTTTGCAATGCATCAGCCAATATAATTATGACGATGACTTTGGTGCATTCTTTTGTGCCAATGGCGTACAACTTCAACAGATGAGATGCTATAGTTATCAGGCAGGCCGATGATGATGCAAGACACGCTTGCTTATCCATGCAGTTCAAATCATGACAGGTTTCAGACGGACATTGAATAGGCATTAGTGAAGAAAAATATTACTGGCGTGCCGTTTCCTCTTCAATAAAAGAGCTATTAGATGCAATAGTAATTCTACACTTGACGGTCACGTGACGTACAGATTTGATGACGCGCTGAAGACTGATGTACTCCGGCGCAGCTGCGGCGGAGGCCGCCACGCTGCTGCTGGAGATGTGGGACTGACTGTCAGGACTCGTCAACTCTGTTCGCCCTTCACGCGACCGAACCATCGTGTTCATCTGCACAGCGTTACGCATGATGAATAGAATGATGTGACCGAGGCATTCATAACATCCAATGGTGTAGACCAAGGCATCCACGAAATCTTTAGGAGAGTCGAGCGTCAACAAAAAAATTTTGTCATCAACAAAAAATCATAAAATTTGTTATTATGTACGTGAGGTGACAGATTATAAAAAGGTAGGCTTACAATATTATCGTTATGTCAACTTTAGTACATTTAGTTTACATAAGCAATGCATGTAAGATCGATTTCGTCTCTATCATGGAACCTGCATAAAATTGTAGGCCTGTGCATGCACAACTGGAATTAAATTTCCTCTGATTAAAGGCTACACTGCTTGTATTTCATAAACAGAACCTGATATATTGCTGAAATTTTGCAGCTATTTACGTGCATAAATTACCTATAGCTAGGCTCCATATAGCCTACAATTGTTGCACAGTATTGTAGCGAAGACACGTCTGTATTACAGAGCGAGAAAGGGGAGATGGCTTGGAGAACGCATCTCATCAATGTTTGCTGACAGGTCCTTGTCTACTGAATCGATAATGGTGTACTCGTGTAAGCCCAGAGCCCAGTGCCCACGCCACATGTATTCTACAACTGTTGATGTATCCATAGCCAATTAGACTCCACATTCTTGGGATAGGTTACACCCATGCGCAATTAAATCCCACATTCTTGGGATAGGTTACACCCGTGCGCAATTAAATCCCACATTCTTGGGATAGGTTACACCCATGCGCAATTAAATCCCACATTCTTGGGATAGGTTACACCCATGCGCAATTAAATCCCACATTCTTGGGATAGGTTAC
>JAQIWG010004794.1:0-15465 GCA_034695025.1 Chamaedrilus cognettii | reverse complement strand
CCCCCCCCCCCGCGGCTCGTCCTGTCGAGGAGGAGGCTGGAGTGAATGCTTTGCTAAGCAAAGTCGTAAAGTCGAGTCGCAAAGTCGCATTATACTTCCAGCCTGCACTGTGAGTGCACACAGTACGACGCGCAGCAGTGATGCCACAGCCATGGATATATCACTAGATTTAGGGATATTTTATTGATTTAGGGATCAGATTTTAAACAAAATCCTCAGATATCTTGGGATATTTTTCATAATATGAAGTATATCTTATAGTGGGAGCTGGGGATATTTTATTTTTAAATGATATGGATTTAATCAATGGATATGTTTTGCCAAGATATCCAGAATCTAGGGATATTCCACTTTAGTCCAATGGTATCACTGGTGCCCATAAATGCCTTCATAATCATTATGCATGTACATCCGGCGCTGCACTGAGAGTGCACACGGTGCGTGGTGCAGTGCATTCGTCATCAGCACAACGCGAACACGTCACAGACGTCTAATTAAAACGTCACCAATGTCATGTGCTTCTCGTCAGTGCTGAAGTCATCCCCGAGTAACATGGGCGATTTCAGCCGAAATAACAAGGGAGGCCCAACTAAAAAAGTCACAAGGGGGGGATGCTTGCTGACAGACTTTTTCTCTCCGGTGTAAACTCACGAGGATGGGGGGGAGGGGAGTTCCGACGAAAACTTTTAGGTTTTTTTAGCCCTTTCCTATTAACACGCTTTTTCATTCAATTTTTCATTTTTTCATTGCTTTCTGAGTTTTTGCCATTTTTACCACTACAGTATCATCTGCGCCTTCAAACTTCAAACACAAAAAACTACCATCGATGATAAGATGGGTCCCCTACCCCCTTTCACAAAAGTAGCAAGAAAGGGCTTTTGAGGGTCATCCGGTCCATTTTTGGCAGTAACAAGGGGGGCTGACCCAAGTAACAAGGGGAGGGGGGGCGCCACACCCCGCAACTCCAGCACAGCTTCTCGTGCAGACATGACGGTCATGTGCAGTGATGCCAGTGCTGGGCATTTATCCCCAGATTTGGGCATTTTCTGGCGATTGAGGGATCTGATTGAAACACAATACCCATACATCTGGGTATTTTTTTTTATAAAATGACGCATTTTATAATGCGTGTTGTGTATTTTTTTGGCAAAAAATGCCATCTAGGGATATTTTTGGCCGAGATACCCAGAATATTATAGGTATTTTCCATTTGGTCCGCTGATCACGTCACATTTGTGACAATGGGCCTAATAAGTTCTGCTGGCGCCCTCTGATGCGTGCGTGATCAGGCTATCAGCGAACAGCAGACACGAGATCGGTAGTGGTACAGTGGTATGGACAGCGGCGTCGCCAGCGTTGCAAAAGTGGGGAGGTCCAATCGTCCTAATTGGTTTTCAGGAAGGACATTTCCTGCACTGCGTACATAACGCGTTGAAAGTTGTAAATTTCGTACAAGGGTGTGTTTTTAAGCCATCATTTTAAGCCAACAAAGGCCAAAAAATATCGTTCTGGACCAAAATTATCGTACCATCTGAAAAACACCCAAAAACTCACGAGCAGGGGGGGTAATGACGAAAAATGTTCAACTCCCGAAAAGTTCACATGTCAAAAATAGCTTTTTCATCTGCCTCAAAATTATCGTACGTACGATAATTGTACGATAACATCGTACACCCGTTATCGTCCATCGCCCCAAAACGGCCTTTTCGTCGAAAAATAGGAAAATGAAAGTATGCCTGCATCAGCAAACAAGGTTTCGTTTGAAGGATAATGCACCATTTACGATGGTGCCTTGTAAGCTTGCTGAAGAGTCAACTATTAAAGCTACAAAGCACCCTCTCATTATTATAATCGACGTTGGTGCTTTAATTTTAGCCTGAAGGAACCAATTGAATCACGTATGTCAATTGAATTACGTAACGGCCAAAGCAACAAAGCACCTTTGTTGCTTTGTGAATTATGTATGATTGAATTATGTACAAAGCACCAAAGCTGCACAAGCCGCTTTACAGCTTGTGTGGCTTTGGCAAAGCCGCTTCGCAGCTTGTGCGGCTTTGGTAAAGCCGCTTTTCCGCTTGTGCGGCTTTGGCAAAACCGCTTTGCGGCCTGTGCGGCTTATGTGACTTTGCTCAAAATCTAGGGTTATAGTTAGGATTCTCTGCCAAGTGCCAGCTCTTTGAATACAGTTCTTGAACGCATGCGGTTGATTGTAAGCTTTGATAACAGTTTCAGTTAAGACTGATGAGGTACCAGTTGCATTAAAGTGTTAACTCAATTATCATAGACATTACTTTTCGTTGAATTTTAAAGAACGCTGGAACAGAAGCAATGAAATTTAGTGCTGTATTAACAGAATTGCAATGAAATTGAATATTGTAGGATTGCAATGAAATTGAGTGCTGTCGGCCGCAATAGTTTAACAACAAGTCATTTTAAAATTATTGTCATAAACGTTTTTTTAGATTTTGCATCAATATTGCTACAAAATTTCTCATTATTAATAATTGTTACAAAACTTCATGAACAAATTTATTTATCAAAACTGATTGTACTCAGATTGTGCCACAAGGATAATGCATTTTTCAAAACAACAAAGCACCGCCTCAATTAAATGTTTGACAACCTTAGCGCAACAAAGCACCATCCAAAATGCGTGTGCAACAAGGTACCATCTGCTATACATCATCGTTTTAAACGATATTTCGATAGAATGACATATTTCTAGAGATACACAATGTACTATTTTGGAAAACTTAATAATTTCTGAACATGTTGATACCAGTTCTATTTCGTGGTGATTCCTACAGGCAATGTCTCCGTTCGAGGTCTTTCTCTGATAGTGTGTTGATGCAGTCAGCTCACGATATTATCCTATTATCCTACATTTGACGACGCTGTTTGTGATCATCAATATTCTCTAGATGGCGACAGGCGTTGTACGCGCACGATTCGAATCGGTCTCAGGGTTTAAAATTAAAGCTAGTTGGAACCAAAAAAAGTTGATGTGTATACACGCATTATGTGGACGCCAGGACGTAAGGGTATAGGAGAAGTCAACAGGCTACTGCTGCTCTCCACACGAAGGGAATGATTCTCAGCATTCGTTGCAATTATTTTTGTCGACGGTATGCCACCCCCCCCTCCTTTTAAAAATCAACGGATTTACACTAATCTAAAAAAAAGGTGGGGGTCTGATCCAGTGCCTTAGATATTAAAAAGCTCATACACACGAGTACTTGAGTAGCCTAGTCCCTATATTTGAGTCACAGGAATAGTCGCAGTGTTAAGAAAAAACTCACCAGTCCGTTAGTGGGACAAATAAAAAGTTCTGTCCGGCGCAAGTTTGCTTAGCGTGTTTCATGAAGTTTGTAACACAAAATCCAAGCGGGGTGCGCCAATAATAGACTAGGGCATATTCGCTAACGCATCGCTATAAGTATATAATTATCCGCTGCTGCCCGTGTGCTACCCGTTACTAGCCTAGACTCGAAGCTAATTTCTAGGCCCCTGCAAGTGGGCTAGTGCTAGCTTACGCCCCTAAAATCTAGTTTTTTCCGCTAAATTACCCTACATCGTAAAGTCAAATCTTACACTTTAATTTGACAAAAAATATACTTAAAGCACGGTAGCCGATGATTCAATTTCGAGCAAATGACGCAAGAGCACGCCGATTTGAAATGATTTTGAATTCAAATTGTCAAAAATCGAAACCGGATGTGGCCCATTGACGTTCAATAAGCTAGCGCTATTGACCAATATTAATATTCGTCCAATGGACCAAATTAATTATTTTGTTTTTAATTAATTTGCTTCGGTGGCGGTGCCTATAAATTTGATTTCCTATACCGTCGGCGGCCACAGAAGTATGTTTCGTACTGCATATAACAACCACAGAAATACACGCCAACTATAAGAACAACTGTCGTTTGTTCGTTCTATGAACATAGTTGGAGTTATAGCCCGAGATGCCAATTGTAAAAAATATTCGCTTGACTCTGTCATGGGATGACACTTTACGTAACTTTAAAAACAGCTATTATCTGGTAAATTTGTCAGGAAGCTAAATTTAAAATAGAAGAAGAGCACTGGTCTTGGTTACAATGAGCCACTGCAAGCGCCTGGTGTTGAGAGCAGAAGATTTACAATGTAAACAGACAGGGGCATGAAGTCCTCACAATATCAAGAGTTACCTCAGTGAGGATGGAGGCTAATGAATTTCTATAATTTATATTTTTAGAACTTGTAAAGTCAAGTCCTAAAAATTGTAGATTCATATTTTGGTTGAAGTTAAAGAAGGTTTGAAGCAAATATAGACTTTTGTTTAAATCTATTAATAGCACACTATTGTATTTGCAAGAGGGGTAAGTCAGCGCAAGTAGGCCAACAGCGTCTGACAAGTGTTTAGGTTTGCCGTGATCTACTGGTGCTTATGACCGATGCAGCAATGCATCCAAATCCTTGGCTAAGGAAAGACGAGTAGCTGAAGGCCATCTTAAGGTGAACCAATGGATGTGGAGAGAACTGGAAGTTGGGTCAGGTTATAATTATAGGGGATACATTAGATCAAGATCTCCAACCAATAGAGGCGTACTAGATCATGGTTGACTATTTATGTATTCTGAATCTTGGCTTGAGCCTAGATTACTATGATTAACTCTGGGATTATTGCTGTTCTGAGATTACTTATAGTAATGCAGCCTGTTTTTAGTGCGTTTTGGACACAGAGGAATGTGGTGTAATCTCTGTTAAATCCATTATTATAATGAAGGAGGAGGGAACTATAAGCCCCGCCTCTAGGCCCTTTACTATAAATTTGGGAGATTTGGTCAGCACTTTACACAGTCGTTTCAGCACTCTACACGGACGACATCAGGAAACGAAAGAAAGCCTGAAACTTTACTATATTTAAGAGACTAAGCCTGTAGCTCGAGTTCGGTCTTCTACATGAATTATAGGAGCTTGTTTTACTCGCTTAAGTTGCCAGAATCGTTGCTTAACTGTCTTGACACGATATTATCGTTTGATATGGAAGAGGAGGCGTGTTGTAATTTGGTCCTAAGAACTTTTAGAACTAAGAAAACAAAGATTGGTATAACCCAATTACGATTTAAGACCAAAGGGAAATTGATATAGCGTTATAGAATAAAATCATACCAAACAAAGCATTCAAGAACTTATGAGCTCTAGACTCAGATAGATACGTTCAAAGAGAATCACAGTAACAATAGACAATTGTCAGTGTTGAGTTCATCCAATATTTTCCTAAGTGTATCCCGGGCTTAATTCTGCGGATGCGACTCCGCGACTCCTCGAGACGTGGAATCCGGTGTCAGCATTATTGATTCTCCTGCCGACGCACTGCGAGAGAGGCTCTACTTAACACGAGGAGACATTCTGTGAGCTACGATCCCCAACAGGATAGAAGTCATCACTACAAACCCAAACCCTAAAATACTGCAAACAAGCAGTATATAACAGATGGTCGCGAACCGGACCTGAAACATTACAGCAGCTGACTCCGTCAAAAGACGCGGACGACTCTATCGATGGTGCAGAATTCAACTCTACGATCCCCGTCTTCTACAAGCAGGTACCAATGACTGATCAAACACCTGCAACAAGCTCTCAAACAGGAGACAGAGACAGAAATGTAGGAGCAACATCAAAAGATTTCTACGAGGCTGAATCTGAACAAGATGACGGCGATAGTGTCACAATAAACCTCCCACGAGTCGTACGAGTCTCGACCTACAAAAGCGTCCACGACCTCGGTGATCCCAGAGTCTACGCTAAAACAGCAACGACACCAGCTGCGGGCGACGAAACGAGCTCAAACGAAGACATACAACAAACGGAGGAATACAGCACGCAAAGACAACTTGAGTTTGCAGAAGACGACGCTGCATCTGGCGCCGCATCCGACGCTGCATCCGGCGCTGATGACGAAAATACAGCGGCAGCAATAGACGAATCTGGACAACAAAAAACACAACTTAAGATAGGTCAATACGCGGACAACGACGACGAGCCTTTCAGCAAACTGCACAGCACCGCATCGAGTCCACAGCAATCTGAAGACGCACAGATCAGTAGTGAAGGTGAGCATCTCCATCACATGTTCGATGCTCCAAACCCAGAACAGATAGACAGCAATATTCATACCCAATACTCTGAGGAGCAACAACACAGAGACACACAATACTCACATCAAATAACCGCACAACCAACACTCCTACTGCAGCCACAGATGTGGCTCACACCTATGACAACAACAGCGTTCGCAAGACCGGTGACGTCACAGCTGCAGAGACTTCATGAAAACAAATATATTCACGACTGCGCAACAAAACGTGCAGCACACACAAACAGAGGCGACACTGAATATCACACAACAGCAGCGTGTGCAGCAGCTCCCTCCAGTTCGGCAATCATAACAGCAGTGTACGCGCAGTACTAGCGCAGTGGCACGCTAGTGCCACTGCGCCCTCCAGTTCTGCAACCAACCTACACGGTGCATCAACCAATACCCCTACAGTCGACGATCCTGATCAGAACTAACCAACAAACAACTCAACCGCAACAGAGACAATCACCACAGTCCGCGCAGCCACAATCGACGGTTGCACAAGGGCAACAGCCACAAACACTGCAGTACGCGCAACCACCACCAGCGCCTACACAAGTGGTACAAGCAACGGCAGCACAAGGGCAACAACTACCGGTACAAACACAGGTACAATCCGTTGGGACGCAACAAATACCGCCTTTCAGGACACAATCCCTGCCCACGGTGACATACGTCATACCACCAGTGACACAACCCCTGCCCACGGCGACATCGTGCAACCCGTGACACACCCAATACCCACACACGCGCTCACCACCGTCACACAAACAGTATCCGCCACATATCCACAAGCAACAGTACAGCCACCAGTACAACAGTACACGGTCCAACCAATAGTACAGTACACAGCGCCAACAGTACAACAACTCCTCCCACCTGGTGTCCAGCAGCCACCCCGACAACCCACCCACACAACACAGGAGCAGGTGCTACAGTCACTAGCAGTCCCAGTCACACAGACTGCACCAACACAAGCAGGACAAAATCCACCCAATCAGCCTCCACCAAATCCCCAAACCTCCGCACCACAGCCTGAGCAACCACAGAACATACAGATACATCACCACTGCCACGACATGGCCAGCACGGGAACTTCGTTGATGGCGCCCGACCTGTTTTACGGCACAGAACAAGAAGACGCCAAGGAATGGTTACAGTCCATACGCCACTGGCTCACCTTCAAACAGTTCAACAACCAACAGTCAGCCAATGCGATACCGGTACTGTTACGAGGCTCAGCGTTGGTATGGCACGCCAACCTGCCAGAGGACGCCAAGCGTGACTTCGACAAGCTAATTGAAGCCTTCCTGAGCAGATATCACATAGTAGGAATCACAGGTTGCAAGGACACGGCCGCGATGTGGGCAACGCCACAACAGCCGCAACAGTCGGTTGACGACTACCTGAATCTGATGGCGCGCAAAGCTGCAAAAAACAAGTCTATCCAACGAGCAGAAACGACACGCCATAATCTTCGGACTGCGTCCAAGCATTAGACAGCTGTCTAATGTGCTACAACATGAAACAATAAATCTACAACAGATCAGACATTGGGCGACCAATGCGGAAGCAAGCAAAAATCAAACTGAGCCACAGACTGAACTTACTATGACGCTAAAAGAACTAAAAGAACAACAAGCAGCACTCCTGAAAGCCACAGCACTGTCGACAGTGAACAGAGAAACCACAAAAGACAAAAACAGAACATAGCTACGAACAACAAATCTACAACCCCATGCCACAGATGACACCACAACCGTTTGAAACATACCAATTTCCGCAACCCACTCAACAATGGTATCCAGCGCAACAACAGACGTACTACCAGCCAACCAATACACAATGGCAGAACAGCGGACAACAACAAGGACAATCAACATACACAAATCAATGAGGACAGAACAGAGGAAACTACGGACAGTGCCGAGGAGGACAGATATCTTCATTTCAGAATTTTGGGATCGCAGTGTCATCGCTGTTTACGTACGGCACATACTCTAAATCAGTGCCCAGCGCGAGACATATTGTGTTACTTGTGTCAAGGTCAGGGACATATTGCGAGAGCTTGCCGCAATATGCCGCGTCAACAATAGGGACGTCGTACCTCCATGCTGAGAGCAGATGGAGAGGAAAACTCAGTAGCTGCTATGTCTACAACTGCCCAGACAAAAAACTCAAATTTAATCAGAATCAGAATCAATGGAAACTCTACATTGGCATTGATTGATACCGGAGCGTCAAAAACCGTCGCATCGAATGAATTCAGAAAAGAAATGGGAGTGGCCTTACAGCCACTGCCATCTGGAGAATTTCATCAGCGATACGCAGCTAATGGCAGAAGTGTAGATATACGTGGAGAGAATACGTGTGACATCAACATCAACTGTTTGATCACCCCATTAAAAATTTTGATTGTAAACAACTTGACCCAGAAAGTAATCATTGGTCAGGATTTTCTGCAATATACCAAGGCAAAAATTGATTATTCGGATAATTGCGTGACATTCAACGACGATACGGTCGGCGTGAACCTTTTGCACAATTTTAAAAGCACAAAGAACATGGTGCGTGTTGCACAATCTTGTCGGATCCCACCCAGGACTGAAACAGTGATTCAAGGATTTCCTTCTGAAAATACGTGTAGAGGAAATCGAGTCACATAGTATTTTCTTTTAGAAGCACTGGCCAAACAACCGACACAAGATTACCTCGTAGCCAGAACACTCACCATCCCAAGATACTCAAAGGTGCTCTGCAGCATAATCAACACAACAAGCAAAACTATCAGGTTTTACAAAAATCAAGCCATAGCTAAATTGAAACAACTTGATGAAAATGACGTCATGAAATTACCAGAAGATTTCACAAACCTCGATCTTTGCACACCACCGATCCCTCAGGAGCTCTCCGCCGACCATCCCCTGAGACAACAGCAGCAAACTGCATCAGCATCTACAACACCTGCACAAACGGCAGCAAGCGCACAATCGGCAGAAAATCAATTTGAAAACGATGCTACGTCAAGGTATCTGAAAATTGAAAAATTAGGCATTAAAATTGACGGTCCAGAATTGAACGAAGAACAAAAAGAAAAACTCAGACAGTTGATAGAAAATAACGCAGATATTTTCTCAACTGGTTTGGAAGATTTGCCAGGCATGAAAAATTTTGAGCACAATATACCCATCCCAGATGATGTACCACCGATACGACAAAAAGCGTATCGAACAAACCCTTAAGTTTAAAGAGAGATGGAGAGACAAGTGCAAGAAATGCTGAAGTACGGCATTATTGAAGAATCCACGTCTATCTGCAACAGTCCTGCCCTCATGGTGCAGAAACCCACTGGCGAGCTACGCTTTACGGTCGACTACAGACGTCTCAACAAGGTCGTTAAGCCTGCGTACTGGTCTCTACCTAGCATGCCGGACATCCAGCAAGCCCTCGGCGAAGCCAAAAGTACGATTATTGGCTCCGTCGACCTCAAAGCGGGATTTTTTCAGATAAACTTGGAAGAAAGCACACGGGAGAAGTCTTCGTTCGTGACGCCCAGCGGATCCTACAAATGGTTAAGAATACCCATGGGTTTGGCCTCTAGCGCTCAAGCTTTTTTCTCGCACTCCATGTCCACCGTTTTCCGAGACATGAACTTCAAACAAGTTTTCGTCTACGCCGATGATTTATTAATCCATTCGGAAAGCTACGAGTCTCATCTGGTACATTTGCAGATGGTTTTTGACCGCTTACTTAATGCCAATCTACGACTACACCCCACTAAGTGTGAGTTCGGGATTGAGTCCATCAAATATCTCTGACATATTTTTACGCCGACCGGAATCCAAGTGAATCCGGCAAAATTGGACATCATCGAAAACTATCCAGTGCCCAAAAATGTCTCACAATTGAGATCTGGTTAGGACTCAAAAATTATTTAAAATGCTTCCTGCGCGATTACTCTCAAATAGCCCACTCCCTCTACGCCTTGCTCAAGAAAGAAGAAGCGTACGTGTGGACACCGAAGTGCCAAGAAGCATTCAAAATTTTGAAGCGTGAACTCTGCACTGCACCCACGCTGATTTTTCCGGACTTCCAAAAGCAGTTCAAATTGACGACCAATGCTTCGACTTTAGGCATCGCGTGGATTCTAAGCCAGAATGATCAGACAGGAATTGACTGTCCGATTTCTTTCGGGGGCCGAGCCTTGACGCCCGCCAAGCAAAATTATTCAAGTTGTGAATTGGAAGCCTTGGCGATTGTTTGCGGAATTCGCGAGAATCACGCCTTACTGTCACATATGGAATTTGAAGTTTTCACAGATCATGTGTCATGCCAATATTTGCAGCATATCAAAAATATGTATGGTAGACTACTACGATGGAGTCTACTGTTTCAGAACTACAAGTTCCAAGTGCACTACAAGCCTGGGAAGACGAATCGAGCCGCCGACGCGATCTCGAGATTAGAGAATCTTCCTCACAATGCACCGGACCTGAATGATACTCAACATGAGGAGACATTCTGTGAGCTACGATCCCCAACAGGATAGAAGTCATCGCTGCAAACCCAAACCCTAAAATACTGCAAACAAGCAGTATATAACAGTATTTTAGACATGAATTATATCTTAGATCTGGATTGTGTTATATTTTTGTATTATATGTAAAATTTGCAAGAAAACAAAATTTGTTATTATTTATGTTGTATGGTATAGTTTTATTCCCATGAAGGTAACTGTCATGATGATCCATGTATGCATACTCTGTGGCACGATGGAGCTGTTGTTTGTACAGGACAAGATAGAGACGGAGCACAAGTTTGCGACGATACGCGCCGGGGAGGTGCTCCAGATTCCCGTCGGTGACCTGGTCGTGGGCGACATCTGTCAGGTCAAGTACGGTGAGTCTGCGTCACTTCCGTTTTAGTCTGCAACAAACATCCTGTGTGCTCGTACTATTCTATATATATATATATGTATGCATATATATATACGCGATATTTATAGATGACCAAGATCTATAAATAGAACGCCAGGAAACGTCCACCAAAGTGAGGAAGGAGGCCTAACCAAACCGTAACCCAAACCAAGCCCTAACTTGCTGGCCGTAGCCTTAACCACAACAAATCCCCTAACAAGGCCCAGGAGCCATAAGGTCACTTTGAGCATTTATACGCAACGGTCTGCGCGTTACGTCGTGTCTAGGGGATTGAATGTGAGATGTGTTTGATGTAAGGATTGAACATTAATATACGGTTATATCACATCTTCCGCGCTTCTTTTCTTGAAGATATCTTCCCTCAATCCGATCGTAAGATGTCATCGTGTTTGCGTGTTCAGCGACGCGGTCTTCCGGCAGATGTGTGTTCCTGCAAGCGATGATTATATGGTGGTTATATGGTATATACATAGTGGTTAATGGGAAGACGATGGGAAGATGTGATGTAAGCGCACACGTGCTCCCGGTAGCGCCGCTTTCCGACAAGATACGTATTCACGACCGCCTTCTGGTCAGACGGCTCTTCCCGTAAGATGGCTCAGAATATACTCGCAAGATATGATGTAACCGTGCCGTTATGTGTTCAAAGTCAGATTCCCAGCTTTGTTCTGAGGGAATCATCATGGTTATGGTTGACGTTAGGATAGAGCTTAGGGTAAAGGTTATGATTGAGGTTACGTTTGAGTTAGGGTTGAGGTTATGTTTGATATGAATGAGGTTATGATTGAGGTTAAGGTTGAGTTAGGGTTGATGCTAGGTTTGATGTTATGAATGAGGTTATGATTGAAGCTACGGTTGAGGCTAAGACTGAGGTTAAGATCAAGGTTATGATTGGGTTATGGTTGAGGCTATGGTTGGGGTTATGGCTGCGGTTAGGATAGAGGCTATGGTTGAGGTT
Source organism: Chamaedrilus cognettii (assembly GCA_034695025.1). Taxonomy (NCBI): domain Eukaryota; kingdom Metazoa; phylum Annelida; class Clitellata; order Enchytraeida; family Enchytraeidae; genus Chamaedrilus; species Chamaedrilus cognettii. The sequence continues at coordinate 3,446 of JAQIWG010004794.1, read as the reverse complement.
ATGGTTGAGCTTGTGGTTTAGATAATGGTGTAGGTTATGGTTGAGGTTATGGTTGAGGTAATGCCTGGGTTGTGCACGGTGCAGGTGACCTGTTGCCAACCGATGGGATCATCATTCAGAGCAATGACCTCAAGATTGACGAGAGTGCGTTGACTGGGGAGTCAGACCAGGTCAAGAAGGGAGAGAACGACCCAAGCTTGCTCTCAGGTAGGCCTATTCAATGAAAGTACTAGAGGTTAAGGGCAGCAAGTGGGGGGGGGCAATGCCCCCCCCACTTGCGAATGTGGGGGGTCAAGCGTATGTTTTACCCCCCCCCCCCATGTTTTTGCCCCCTCTATAGGGGGGCAAAGAAAAGTTGCTGTTAGCACCCCCCCCTCGCTTGTGTGTTGATCTGGAGGAGAAAAAGTGAATTATTATACAACTACCTTCTCTGACTTTGCCCCCCCCACTTGCAAAACGTTCCGGCGTCCCTGAATGGCAGTATGATTTGACAGGGGTTGAGAGATTTCAACCTTCCCTAAACAAATCTAGCCGGCCTGGCTGATGGGTGAGATGGGTAGGGTAGTTGAAAATGATGAGGATTTGTTAATTAAATTGATAATGATATACATGTAGTCAATAGAGGTGAAGAATTGTTTTGACCCCTTCATTATTTTGGTGCGAATTCCACCGTCATTCAAATTGAATACATGTAGGCATGGCCTGCTTGTCCCAGTCACACATTGTTGAGTGAAAGAGCTTAATTTTCACTGATTTTACTAATTATTAAATTCAAAATAGTTTCAGAATTTTTCAACTGTGCTTTAGAAAGTTGACTGCCTTTATGCTGGCTTTGCACCTACTAATGTAGTTTTTGAATCAAATATGTTGTGGCAATCACTTTAGCTGTCAATTAATTAGTTTCATTGTTGATTGGATGCAATACAGCATTACTAATTGCATTACTAATTTGAGATCATTTATAGAAAGTCTGTTGATGATAGCAGGCATCCATCCACATGACATTTCTGGGGCGTGTTCTGATTTTCTATTGCATAATCAGATCCACATTAACATAGTAGCTGCTATGCGATTGGCTGTAGCTATCCACGTGACATAGATGCTGCTCTGTGATTGGCTGATATTAGCCGCGTGACATGGATGCTGCTCTGTGATTGGCTGCCGCTATCGACGTGACATGGATGCTGCTGTGTGATTGGCTGCTATTATCCAAATGACATGGATGCTGCTCTGTGATTGGCTGCCGCTAGCCACGTGACATGGATGCTGCTGTGTGAATGGCTGCAGGGACCCACGTGATGGAGGGGAGTGGGAAGATGCTCGTTACCGCCGTGGGACTCAACTCCCAGTCGGGGATCATCTTTGCCCTGCTGGGCGCCACCATGGAGGAACCTGCGGAGGGTCAGCCCCATTTCCCCCTCCACCCCCCACTCACGTCATGAAATAGAAGCAAAGCTAAGCATAGCTATGTTGCATGAGTGTTGATATCGTATAGCATTGACAAACAGAATCATGGGACAGTCAGCAATGCTTGGGATTGTCAGTCAATAATGACTTGGCAATGTTAAGAACATAAACAGCAAAGTCGACTTTTTGAACATTGTCAAGTCATAATTGATTAGGATCATTATAGGGTCCTAATCTGGATGGGACTCAAACTGAGATCCGAAGGACACAGCTTGCTGGCAGGTCGGATCGAACAAAAAATTATCACAAATTATGTCCCCTCTTGCTGCTGCCTGCAAAGGTATCCTAACATCCAGCAGAATCTGTGCACTCTAGGAGGGCCTGAACTCAGCTGAAGTTCAAGATTCAAGTGAAATAACAAACCTGAAAAGGCCGTAACTCCCACATTGGAGTCAAAGTCAGAGCATGGATGGCGGGGCACGCAGACTTGGCCTAACGTGCTGGGGTTGAAAAAAAAAATATATAAATTATTGATTAGGGTCATAATGCTTAGGGTTAGTATTGATTTGGATCGTTATTGATTAGGGTGTTTATTGATTAGTATCGTTATTCAATACCATCATTGTTCCTTCGGATCATTATTTATTATGGTAATTATTCATGACGGTCATTATATACATTTGCGTCACTATCAATTTTGGTCCATATACATTTGATCATTATTGATTAGGCTCAGTATTGGTTAGGGTCATTATTGATTAGAATCGTTATTCAATAGGGTTGTGCATTGAGGTTGCTATTCATTTGGATCATTATAAATCACGGTGGTTTTTATTAGGAGCATTATTCAAGTAGATGATTTTTTTTATTTTGTTTTGTTTTTGATTGTCACTCGATATCAGAGTATCAACGTGAGAATCAGCTTTCCTCAATGAGTACGATTAAATGAAATTCATCGTTTTTCGCTTTATTGCAGGCTACACCTATATAATAAATACGAAATAAAATTCGTATGTAGCTTAGGCCTGCATTTGTTGTCTAGTACTGTGTTCATTGTTATAATTAACAAATTTCCTCAAGCATGAAGAAAAAATCTTGATGAAAGCACATGAAATATTCAATTTTAGTCAAAATTTTGAATCAAATTTAAAATGTGAAATGTATAGAAGAGAATCCGCCAAATGAAGTCTCGACGAATGAGAACAATGCGAAGAACTCAAAGAAGAACAACGGCGAGCCGATGCTCGATCGTCACAATGACAAGGGCGTGAGTAACCACATCTGATCTTTGTGCCAATGACAGAGGTATGTGAAGAACTATTTGTGACACGCTGATCCGCGTTTTGTACTCATATTTCTAAGATTATAGGGACTTCATAGAATTTTGTAGTGTTTAACGTCATATTTTGCAAGGACGGATTGAGATAATGTTGCGAACTTTCGAATATTTGCTACCTGTATATTTTAGTTTGTTTTTGGCGGAGAGACGATTGTGATTGGTGGGTCTAAGGTTATACCCTAAAAGTTTGCTCGATACCTGGGGCTGTGTTGTTGAGTTAGTCTAGTTTTTTGACTCGAGTCATGGCAAGTCGCTCGAACGACTACGTACTAGTATCTTACTACTGACTGTTTCACTGGCTTTTATTTTAATTAGATCTTTATTTTAGAAAATAAGGCATTCTTGGAGTTTCTAGCAACTGTCAGGGGGTGAATGGAAATAAGATTGTAACCGACTCGTAGTGGGTTAGGCGCGGGTTTGTTATAATAGTAATAATAATAATAATGGGCTTCGAGTCTGTTTCGGCACCTCGTGATGTCATCGGGGACCTCCCTTTGCCATAGGCATCCATCAAGCGATTGATAAAAATTCAAGACGAAAGAGTGGGAGAAAGGATGCTGGATAGCAGGGTCAGATTTTTTCGTGTGTCCGTCTGGGAAAAAATTTATGGTGGGAAAAAATGAGTTTTCAAACCAGAAAGGAACAGGGGCAATGTAGGACAAGAACGGAGTGAGAGAGGAAGTGAGTTCCAAATGGAGGG
>JAQIWG010004793.1:0-15466 GCA_034695025.1 Chamaedrilus cognettii | reverse complement strand
TGCCTCAAGTTATATCTACCATCATTAGTAGATAGTTGCAAGTAATGCATACAGCAATTTGGTAGTAGTTTGCATTTGAATTTATACATGAACATCAATATTTGATGCTTATGAATATCTTGTAGTTTCAAAATATCATGTTTTATAAGTAGTGGGTTACTAGGTGAACGTATATAGGAATATGTTAGTGTTCGCAGTGCACGCCTTTGCAAACATATTAGTCTATTTAGGGCCAACAGACTTTTCCCACCCCATATAATATTACAAAAGATTAAATATGGTTGAATCGTAGTGCGATACAATGTAATCAGTGAACTTCTGGGTAGAATGTATTTAACTCGATTTAATATTCCAAGGCTCTTCAAAATTTTGTTTGAAATTTGGGCAGCACATTGTTTCCAATTGGTAACACCAAAGACCTCACTTGGAAACAACACACTGCGCAGAAATTTAGTTGGAATACACACCCAGAAATTTAGTTGAAACGGCACGTTCAATCACACTTCCATTAATACTGATTACAAAATTAATGTCAGATAAACATTTTCAACGTGTGCCACATAGTATATAGCTAGTTTTTGTTACATTAAGGGAAAGTCTATTGGCCCGAAACCATTCAGATAGCTTACATAAATCTACATTAATCATATTCATAAGATCTTTGTAGTTACTACTCGAGTAAAACAAATTTGTATCATCTGCAAACAAAATGAAATGTAGCAAATTTGAGCAGTTCATAATGTCATTTACATACACAGTAAATAGTAACGGCCCCGGTATCAAATCCTGAGGTACTCCACAAGTTACAGGTAGTATTTGCGAGGCTGTATTATTGAAAAGAACAAATTGCTTTCTATTTGTTAGATAGTCTTTAAACCATTTCAATAGCACTCCACAAATACCGTAGTATTCAAGTTCAACTCAACAATATTTCATGATTCAGGGTGTCGAGCGCTTTAGATAAATCGATAAACACACCAATGGAAACCTCATGTTTATCAATAGATTCGCTAAATTTATCATACACATCTATATAACCATGTATATCGAGTGCAGATGTCGAAATCCATATTGTTTGTTGATAGGATTTTTTTGAGAATTTATATAGGACTCAGGTCGATTATATACGAAGGCTATACAAGATTATAGTATACGACATTAAGTGTGCTTCCAAACAACTCGCTTGGGATAAGCCCTGCATCGCCACCGACATTTCCACAGTAATGGCCAACGCTCCGGACGTCCATCACCGTGCGAGACTACTGGCCGTCACCGCTCCTCACGCCGGCGACTGGCTTCACGTTCTACCCATTTCGAGCTGTGGTTTCCGCCTGGACGATGGACGATCAGAGTGGCGGTCGGTATTCGACTCGGACTTAATCTCTGTCAGCCCCATCCATGCCCTTGCGGCGCGCAGGTTGATTCACGCAGCGCGCATGGCCTTACCTGCAAGCGGAGCTCAGGCTGCATGGCCCGACACCATTTGATCAACCTCATATGGCACGCCCTGTCCCGCGCGAGTATTCCGTCAACGAAAGAACCTTCAGGTCTCAGCAGAGCAGACGGCAAGCTCAGGAGCGCAGTACCGAGGGCAAAAAATATTAATTATTAATAAACATTTTATGTACAAAATACATAAATTTACCTAATTTTATTTTTAAGAACTTAGGGATAAGCACAAAGTTAAAGAAAAAGAGAGCATAACATTGTGGTTTAATTGATAAGAAGAAGTAGAAACATACTACAAAACACATTGATTTTTTGAGTTTTGTCGCACGCTGAATAAGCTGCGCTATAATACGCGAAGCGTTGTGGCCGAGTGGTCTAAGTCGCGGACTTCGGATTGCGAGTGTGGCAGAGAGTCGGTTCGATTCCTGGCCGCGGGAAGAGACTGAGTCACTTCGTGCACCCTTGGCAAAGGTGCTTAATTTCGTCAGCCCTGCAAATAATTATCTAATAGGGTGGAGTGCAGTAGAGAACTTGCAGTTGAAGTTGAAGATATGCTTAGTCGAGAATTCTTTGCTTGGAGTTTGTCGAAAGTGGATCTAGCGCTCTCAGTGCATGCGATGCAATTCCAGCCGACGTTTTTGAGTAGTTGCACATCACTGTTTGACAGACCGTCCGAGCCACTGTACGTCTCGTCACATATGCCGCAGAGCAGAGCGTTTGAAGTGTTTGTACGGGAGCAACATTCGATGCAATCTGGTTTAGCCGGATTTCGTTTTTCGGTTTTTTGCCATTGACAGATTTATCCTTTTTTTGGATGCTGCTTAGCCCGTTTAAAGAGTGAGTTATTTTGACTGCTGGCATGGCGGCAGCCGATATCCAGTTTCAGTTTGTAGAAATTTAATCGTCTGTTAGAGAATAAGTAAAGAATGACTAAAAATCGCTGGGCTTTGAAGTGGCGCACTGTCAAATATCACAATTTAGCTGTATGGTTCTTGTTACGAAAACACTTCAGAAAAAAATCAACGTCGGGCATGTGAAGCCCAAAATTATCCGAAATCTGAGACAAATATCAGAACATTCTGTAATTATCAGCCTATCGCAAAGATACAGCAGCGGGAACAATTATTGGCTTGCATAAGGGGTGACAATTAAGAAGTTTCCCAGCTTAATTGACACGTTTTTTGTAGGTTAACTTTGACTGCTTGTAACTTTTGGACAGTTCGTTCGCTCGTAAGCTTGTCACGGGCGGCGTAGCCTTGAGCATGAGTGAGCGCCAAGCGGGTCTGTTCTGCGCCTTCCTCCACGCTTGATGAAATTCAACAAAAAATTGGTTGAAATATGAAGCAATGATCCAAGTTAATGTGGTGAAAAATTTCATTGACAACGCTAGCTGCGTTTCTTTCTTATTGTAGAAGTTCATAGTGTCGTTTAATTTTGAGACACGATGTAGATTTTTTATGTGGCAAAAATAGCCACAAAAAATTTGTTATCGGCAGTTTGAAATGTTAACAAAAATATTACACTTCAAACTTCCAACAAATCTTTTTTCTAATTTATTCCACTGACTTTGCAATATTGCAGATATATACCCACGTGTATGTAAGCGAAGGAACTTATAGTGTAATGGCAAACATCTCGAATCCATATACGTGGGGTCAGGTCCCTGTGACTGTATTCGTTGCCATTCCAATACTGAACATGATGCTCGTGTACCCAGTAGCCCATGCCTCAGTGGGTGTACCATACATTATGGGCGTGGCCATGAACTCCGGTAGCAATGTGATGCTCAGCTTCGACTTCGGATATCCTGTTCCTTCTACAACACAGCAGACCTTTCCGCGCGTTGGTGCGTTCAATCATCATATTAACTTTTGTCAAATTATTGTCACTATTGTAAAATAACAAGAATTTTTGTGCATAAATTTGTTGTTAAATTTGCTATTCAATTTGAATATTATATTTAATATATTTTATATTTTTCAATTTATATTTTATACAGTCAAATAAATGCAGTCGCATGGAACATAAATAACAATTAAAGTAGGCTTAGCTTTTATAGTAAGTAGAGTAACTTTACCGTAAAAGATTACAACAAACTACCCCAAAAGTCAATTTACCTTGCAGACGCTTGTTCTCTGACAATTATGCTGTATAAAAAGTAGAATATTGGCTTAACAGCTTAAATTACAATGTAATCATTAATTCTATGATGACGCTCATCTTTAATTCTTAGAGTTCAAAGTAGTCTATAGTTCCTATACTCTATTTAATCGCCATGATGCAATAAATTTTAGTTTTAATTTTTTGCATGATTCTGCATCTTGACTGAACTGCTGACTTAATTACCATTTGACTTTTTGTAAATGTTAAATTATACTTGTGCATTTGTAAATGACAGCGGCATGTCTGTTGTGTTGCAATAAATATAAAGGAGATATAATATGATTATATATAAATATAAAGAGCGCCATAAAAAAGGTGCCCCAAGCAATATCGCTATAATTTTGTCTATGCTTAATATTATCAATTTTTAGTGTTTGTAGCGTAGATAATCTGCCATAGAACCATGAATTTGAAAATAGATATATTTGCGTTCAAACGTTATGAAACTTTTTTGAAAATATAAATTCTAAAATATTTTGAAAAAAGTAAAAAAATCACTTAAGTAACTCAGGGAAGCCTACATGTGTTCTAGGAACGTTTTAGGGGCTGTCGTTCTTAGTACTTGCCTCAAGAAGTTTCTGATCTAAATCTGCTTTTCAATAACTTATAGAGAGATATTGAAACTAAAAAATTACAAGAAAAACAAACCCAAACCGAAGACAAGGCGACACTAATTTTTATTGCCAAATAGGTCGTGAACGATTTTGATTTCAAAAAAATGCTATTTGACTTAAACGTATTTTAAAAAGTTTGATATTGTCCTGTGCATAATTAAAATGAAATTATATGTGCAATATGTTCAAAATTTATCTCAAAAATTGAGTCACTACAATAAAAATCTTGAACGCCACCGAAAAACGTCGAAATTTGGAACAAACTTTTTCCGGTGAGCACCAGGCAACTTCATTCTGGAGATTCGACATGTAGTAATGAATTTTAAAGATAACTTCTATCAAGTAAACAATGATATTTTGGGTTACATCATTGCAATCACAAACTCTGGTGACCCTCGATTGTTGTCTTTAAAGGACTTTTAGAAACCAAGGCGAATCATTGAGTATAAACTGATCTCTCTCACTCTTTCGTGAACTGCCAAATGCAGGTCCCTGGTATCCAACCTTTCCGCACTTGGCGGTCTTCCGCCATTTTTTTCATGCTTCCGTACGATTTTCTTTTCAGTAATTCATCTATCATTCCTGTTCTCTTCCTTCACTACGTCATCTTTTTGCCCTCCATTCTTCCCTTCAGCATTTCTCTCATCAACTCGTTTCCTCTCACTACGTGCCTACGTTTTCCTTTCTCTGCGCAATGATGTCCACAAGGCTCTTTTTTTCTCAATTCTCGCCAACATCTCCTCGTTTGTTCTTTACTCTGTAAACCTAATTTTCTCCATTCTCCTCCAAACCCACATCTCGATGGTTTCTATTCTTTTTATATCCTTTTTCTGAGCTCCCACGTCTCGGGTGCATATAGTGCCACCGACCACACAACAGCATTGACGATCCTCTTTTTCACTTTCGTACTCATTGCTCTAGTCAACAATTCTTTCCCTTTACTAAAGGCATCTTTTGCCATTCCTGTTTTCATTCTTTATTTCTGCTTCACTTCTTCCATCTTCTGTAATTCATGCTCCACTTTAAATTTTCGATCTGTTCCACCTTTTGTCAATCAATTACTATGTTCATCACTCATCCCCTCTTTGATATCTTCATTACCTTTGTCTTTTTAGTGTGTATCTTCATAACCTTATTTTAGGTGAATACCTGAAATATAGTCATCCAATTGTACTGGTGTGCATTGCAATTATTTTCATGAATGTTTATATTTTGCTATGTCTCGGCCGCCTTTGGATTAGGGATCACTGTTCCACTGCTAAAGGCGGACTGTAATGGTTTAGTGGCTAATTCTGATTCCTGCAGAGGCATAATAATTATGCCCATCATTTCAAAGCTATTTGAAAGAAATTTTGTTAAAAATTCTTGAACGATATCTTGAAACTTCTGAGTCTCCGTTTGGTTTTAAGAGGGGATGCATTTGCTCTCATAGTTTGGTCATTTTCCGCAATTCCGTGATCTTTGAGAGCCAAGGGTCGCTTCTCAGTAGATGTGTCTTCTATGAAGGTTAGTAAAACTTTTTTGCCTCCATGTCTTTCACGAAAGTGTGGGCTACCTCTGTGGAAGCCTCAAATTCAAGTAACTACATCGAGCACATCGAGGAAGTTAACAAGGTAAATGTTTGCGGCTGATGACAAATCAATTTTTGCTGTCCATGGTCACAAAATTACTTTGACAAAACTGAACGAAATGTGTGTGCTGGAATGCATTAAAACATGATTTGTACATCAATTTTCGCTTTACTTTTGGAGATGTACAGTTTTAAACCTGAATTGAGATCTTCAAAATAATTAGTTATACTGTTAATGTACACTTCGGATGACTGCCGTACTGTAGTCATCCCAATCTGTTGATTCGCCACACTCACTTCTCACATCATTGCTACCATTTTTATTGCTAATATCATCTGAACAGTAACGAGGTTTGTACTGCTGGTTCATGTTGGTGTGGCGCACTTATCGGCACTTCCCATTCAGAATTTTCAGTCATGATCAATGGGTAACGGGTGCTCCAGCAGTTTTTAATGTGATGGTGCTTGATTGCATATCTTTATTCCCGTGTGGCAGAACTCAAAGTTTTAAGGTGAACAATGTCTTACCTGACAGCGTTTCTCTGATCAGTGGGGTTCTGCAGGGAAGCGTTCTCGGCTCTGTTTTTTTTATCGTATATATTAATGACATTGTGCATAACCAACCGACGGGGGGCATCTCCAAGCTCTATGCAGATGATATGAAAAGCTACAAAGTTGTGTAGGATGTCAACAACTATAAAGCATTCGTTGATACGCTTACACACATCAACGATTGGTCAGTCTTATGGCAGTTGCCTGTTGCTGCTAAAAAATGTCAATGGATGTTCATTTCATACAAAAACTACTCTACTCTTGACGTTCCTGCAGTGTTTAAGCTTGGCGATTCTGTGATTCAAGCAACTGATATAATCACTAATTTAGGTTTACTTTTTACTAACTCGTTGAAGTTTCATCTACATATAACCAGTATCTGTAATAAACCCAAGAGTAAAATATTTTTGCTGCAGAAACGATTTCTTTCAAAAAACGTTGAGTACTTCATCTTGGCATTCAAGACTTATATACTACCAATTGTGAATTAGTGTTTTCCAGCATGCTCGCCTTTCACAGCCCAAGACATTTTACTTCAGAAAAAAAATTAAGAAATCTTTTACTAAGAAATTACCAGGATATGAAGATCTATCGTATAAAGACTGTGTAAGAGTGGCTTTATAAGCCTGGACTTAATATGTTGACATGCTGATCTCATACTGTGTTATAAAATATTGCATAACCTTATTGAAATTTATAATTCCCATTACCTTGTTTGTCTTTGATTCCAATTGTGGTCTTAGATCTCATGGACTAGCATTAAGAGCACCGAGGGCCAGAACGGAATTGGCCTTGCATTCATTCTGCTACCGTACATGCAGCGTGTGGAATAAGTTATCACCTAATACTATTTGGGCTCCTTAGCCTTAAAAGTTTTCAAATCGTTTCTTTTTTCAGAAGATTTATCCCATAAATCCCATTACGCTCGATGTTAAGACTTTCAATCACGATGCTATGTGGCTTTAGTGCGATGTACATGTATGTCGACAGTTTGCACGTCTCGTTTATACTCAATTTATTGCACCTTGTTTGTGCTGTTAGTATTACTGTTAGTCAGCATGTGTAATAATTGGTGTCATATTAGTGTTATTCTTATTGATGTCCCTTTCGGACCGCAGTATATTGAACCTGTGACGACTACTCATTGTTATATGTATGTTGATCTGCTGCGAGCGTCTGAATAAAATACAAAAACAAATACAAATACAAACTTCTTATGGCAGTACTGCATTGCAGTTGATTACTGCACATTGGCGCTGAATCAGCTGATCATCTCGGAATAGTTGCGAGACATAGCTGCTTGTATAGGGAATATTCATGTCCTCGCTGTCTCATACAACTGATCCGGCCTCATTGACATAGGGCAACGTACAGATATGTCAATCAACAACGTCTGTCTCATGGACAAGAGCAACTAGAGACGCCCACACCAAACGACCGTTGACCTGGAGTGCGGGACGGCTCAGAGTACTTCATCGTCCTCGTAAACGACAAGTATGACCTTCCCTTCAGCATTGAAGATGATCGACAGGCAGCAGAACATTGAACATAACAAATGTTTTTATAAAGTTTCATAAATCGCTTCCAGAAGGTGCTGAGTTAAAAAAGCTCATGATCCATTCAGGAAATAAGATCTGACTGCAGAGACCTGTGTAGGAAAAGATGAAAAATATGTTGTTTAGCTGCGGAATATTGTCAAATACTGCACATGTGAGGGAGAGACGTCAGCCAACCTCAGCCTTGGCTTGGCGAGCGAGGACTGTTATCTAGCATCCAGAGGCAGATGCAATGCGGCTCACTGTCATGCCAAGCTGAGGGCTGAACACAATACTAGTCAAAAAGTTAACTCAGGTATCCTAAGGTGAGCGCAGTGAGCACAGCAAGAGACGGATGTGTATATACAAAATAATTAATAATTGATAATTTTCGGACAATTCTTAGAGCGCCGTACACGTGACCGAAGTCATCACGAAGGCGCTGCACACAACCAATATTACAACAGTCAGAAAAATTGCAGTTCGTCAATACTCATACACATGAAAGAGGCCCATATCCCGCCATAGAACAACAGTTTCAATGAAAACCTGCTATCCAGCCAAATTAATTACAAATATGATCTGGTAAAGAGTTCAGTTTTGAGTCTCTCTGTGAATAGGGCCAGGGAGGGCGTTGTTTTGACGTGTAGCGGCAGACTGTTCCAGGCCTGCGGAGCTGCCACAGAGAAACCGCGATCGCTAAACTTGAGTTTGCTCCGAGGCTGTACGATGGAGTGGCTCTCTGCTGAATGCAGACGCCTTGTACAGGCAGCTTATATCTCGCAACAACTCCAAAGTGATCTGCTGTTCAAACGCAAACGTGCAGTGATCATGTGACCCTACTGTCACAAGAAGTTACTGATATAATCAGACCTCTTCAGGTCATCACTGACAGTGATCGCACAGTAGGGCATGGAGAAAATACAATGCTGTTGAAGGCGATCACTGATGTCGAGGCTAGAAGCTTCTAGTACAAGTAAGTGACAGTCTCGATTTAGAGGAGTCAGAGCTGATATGAAGGCAATTGTCCTCTCGGAAGTCTCTGCTGGCAGTTCAGATGTTACCTGCGGGCAGGTCCGAGCTTACAAATGGCACAAACTAAAGAAGAGCACGATTTGACTCCCACCGAATAACGACTCGTTGGATTCAAATGTGCAAAGGACGAATATCATGTATTGCTAACTTTATTACAAGTGGCTACAGCCTCCATCTCCCATTGGTCACGGTTGTAAATTTCTGAAGTGGAAGTGCCGACCAGTGTGCCACACCCTCTATTCATTGAACCAGCAGTGCAAACCTCGATACTGTTCAGGTCATATTAACAATGAAAGTGGTAGCGATGATTAGTGGAGTGAATGTGGTGAATTAACAGATTCAGATGACTAGTAGTCATCTGATGTGTACATTAATGGTATAACTAATTATTTTGAAGCTGTAAATTCAGGTTTAAAATCTTGTACCTCACTAAAATAAAGTGAATATTGATGTACCGTGTAAATCATATTTTAATGCATCCTGGCACACACATTTTATTCACATAGGTGAACTCCAGTAACTGTGTGACTACGGACAGCGAAAACTGGTTTGCCATCGGCCACAAATATTGAACTGTTTAACGTCTGAGATGTCCTCGGTGCACTTGTAGTTTTACTGAAAAGAACTCCACTATACATGAACAGAGCTTTTATTTGAGCCTAATCTGCTGCGGTGGCGGCTCTGCAACGATTTGAAAAGCATTAGTACTTCGATCTGAAAATCGGTGACATTTTGAATTTCAAGGTCAGAAGTAATTCTAATCATTAAAACGACATCAGAAGGAATTCCTTGACCCCCAGAACCCAAAAGCCATATGCTATGCGGCATTGTAATCAAAACCATTGCAAAGATTAATTTGAACATGACCGATGGCTACAAGTGTAGATTTCACGCTCCTACAGAGTTAGTTCCCAGTTTCCCGGAAGACATGGGAGCTAATTTTTTTTATTAACCCTCATGCAAATCCACTGAGAAACGAACCTTCACTCTCAACGGTCACAGAAGTGCTTAAAATGACCCAACTCTCATGCCATGTATTCTGTAAGAAAGATTGTTGTATATATTGTATCATATATAGTACCATATATAGTATGTATACATACATGTATACATACATACATATACATACTATGGGGCCATCTAAAGCTTTTGACAAAGTGAATCTAATGAAGCTTTTGAACAAACTAATGCAAAGATGATTGCATTGGAGTGATGAGTACAGAATAATTCATTCAGAAGAGGATAAGAGCCAGTGAGGGGTAGCAGTGGTGCTGGATAAGGAGACAGGAAGTAAAGTTTCTTAAGTGATACAAAGGAGTAACAGGATCTTACTAGTGAAGATAGGGGCTCAACCAGTAAATATTGTAATAATACAGGTGTACATGCCAACGTCAGCGCATGAAGATGAAGAGATCGAGCAAATGTATGAAGAATTGGAAGAACTAATTGGAAAAGAGAAGGAAAACGACTATTTGGTGGCATTAAGAGATTTTTCAATGCAGTGGTAGGATAGGGAGGAGAAGATAAGGACATTTTGAAATATGGCCTAGGGGTAAGAAATGAAAGAGGAGAGAAACTAGTGGAATTTTTGCAGAAGGAAGAAGTTAGTGGTGACAAACACTAGGTTCCAGCAAGCGAAACGCAGAAGGTACACATGGGTCAAACCAGGGGACACGGGAAGGTACCAGATTGATTCTATCATGGTGAGATAGAGATACCATAATAGAGTCAAAAATTTCTGCAGCTATCCTGGAGCAGATGCAGACTCAGAATATAACTTGGTTGCAATGAAGGCAGTTGTGAAACTTAAGAAAATATGGGGTGGTAGGACAAAGAAGAAATGGGATATCAAAAAACTGAAAACAAACTCAAACAAGATGGCCTTTCAACAAGATCTTCTTCTTCAGTGTTCTGCCACATGGCAGGTCTTTGGTGTCCAAATCTTTCACCCTAGCCCATCTTCGGCCCTTCTCTTTATCTCTGCATACCATTCATTCCCAAGCAGGTTGCCTATCATCTCGATCCGTGGCCTTCCCGGTCCTCTCTTTCCCTCCATTCTTCCCTCTATCATATCTCTCAGCAAACCCTCTTCTCTTATTACATGTCCCATCAAGTTTCTTTTTCTTTTTATTAACACTTTCATCATAGTTCTTGTTTCCCCTACTCTCTTCAACACTTCTTCATTCGTTATCTTCTCTGTCCAGCAAGATCAACAAGATATAGAAAACAAAATTCAAACGTGATAAGAAGACAAGAGAAATGTAGAGGAAAGATGGAAGAAAATAAATGAAATTGTAGTAGAAAGTGCAAGGAATAATAGTGGATATAAGAGCAAGAAAGCAGCACGAAAACCATGGATAACAGCAGAAATAATCAATAAATGGACGAACGACAGAAATGGAAATCCGTAACGACAGAAGAAGGGAAAGATAGATATAACAATCTGAACAACGTGGTATGTAAAGAGATGGATAGAGCCAGGGAGGCGGGTGGACTAGGGAGTGTGAAGTATTGGAGAAAATGAACAGAAAAGGGAGATATGATCTGATGCATGAGAAGGTAAAGAAATAAACGAGACAAGACAAGCACAAACTAACAAGAACAGCAGTAAAAAAGCTGTTTAATACGGAATCAAAGTAGGAGGTTACCAGTTGAAAGATGTGAGATTTGCAGATGACCAAGGAATGGTAGCAGACATAGAGGCAGGATTACAAAGGTGTTGGATAGATTAAATGAAACCGCAAATACGTATGATATGAGGATAAACGTGAAGACAAAGGTATTGAAGATATCAAAGAGCAGAGGAGTGATGAACATAGTAATTGATGGACAAACAGTGGAGCAAGTCAAAAAGTTCAAGTACCTGGAAGCATGGATTACAGAGGATGGAAGAAGGGAGCATGGATTACAGAGGATGGAAGAAGTGAAGCAGAAATAGGAACTAGAATAGAAATGGCAAAAGATGCCTTTGGTAGGAGAAAGGAATTGTTGACTAGAGGTATGGGTGGAAAAGTGAAGAAGAGGATCGTGAAAGCAGTTGTGTGGTCGGTGGCACTATATGTGGTTGAGACGTGGGCACTCAGAAAAGAGGATAGGAAAAGAATAGAGGCCTTCGAAATGTGAGTTTGGAAGAGAATGGAAAAAATTAGCTGGACAGAGAAAGAACAATTGCGGAGGTGTTGGCGGAGGTGTTGGAAGAAACATATGGAAAAGCGTTTGAACGTGGAAAATGAGTGCGACGGAAACGTCCCGGCGGACATAGTTGAGGCGCCGCCTGAGAGAATTAAAGAAAGTAAGGTTGCGGAAGAAATTAAAGCACCTAAATCAGGAAAAACAGGTGGACCATCGGAGGTTGTGGCAGAAATGATTAAGGCAGGGGGAGACCGGGGTGTTAAGTGGATAACAGAAATATTTAGTGAAGTCATGGAAACTGGTAGGATCTCGTCCCAGAAGATTGGAAGCTCAGATCTCTGGTTCCAATATATAAGAGAAAGGGAGATGCGATGCAGTGTGGTAGCTATAGGACTATTAAACTGCTGGAACACGGGATGAAGATACTGGAGCGAGTCCTAGAGAAAAGATTAAGAAAACCGATAACTATTGATAATATGCAGTTTGGATTTATGCCTGGAAAAGGAATAGTTGATGGGATTTTTGTAGTGAGACAGATGGAAGAAAAGCATAAGGCTAAATCATTAAAGTTGTATTACGTCTTAGTGGATCTGGAGAAGGTAAATGATCGAGTGCCTAGAGAGGTTGTAAGATGGGCTCTGAGAAAGTTGGAGGTGGATGAGTGGCCAGTTAGGGCAGTCATGTCAATGCAGGTCGATGCAAAGACATCTGTGAAAACACAAGATGGATCAAGTGATCGGTTTGAGGTGAAGGTTGGACTGCATCAGGGCTCGGTGCTGAGCCAGTTGTTGTTCGTGGCTGTAATGGAAGTGATTACCCGTGAGACGAGATCAGGGTTACCATGCGAGTTGCTGGACGCAGACGACTTAGTGTTAATTGGAAAGTGAAGAGGAAGTGAAGGATAAAATTTGTAGGCGGAAAGAGTGTATGGAAGCAAAGGGAATGAGAGTGAATGTGAAAAAGACGAAAGTTATGGATAAAATAAGTGGATGCATGGAGGGGACGGTGGAGAAATCTGGAAAGTATCCATGTGGTGTTCGTGAGAATTCAATTAAATGCACTAAATGGCTTTTGTGGACGCATAAGAGATGCAGTGGAGTAAAAGACGATTTGGTCAGTTTGAAGACGGCATTTGTGTGCAAAACATGCCTATAAGGTCAAGGAACCTAGATGGCTGCTAAGGAAATGAAAGTAGAGGAGAGCACATCTGAAAGTGTCGGAAAGTTTTGTTGCCTTGGAGACATGATTAATGCCAATGGAGGTGTAGAATCTGCATCAGTGATGAGGACAAGATGCGCATATGGAAAGTTTAGAGAACTATCACCAATTCTAGCTGGAAAGTATATATTTCCGCTGAAACTGAATTGAAGGGTAAACGAAGAGTGTGTAAGAAGCGCAATGATATATGGTAGTGAGACTTGGGCAATGAAGGCTGGCCAGGAGGTAGATTCGAGCGGATAGAGATGAGCATGGTTCGATGGATGAGTGGTGTGTCATTAAAAGAGAGGAAGTATAGTACGGCACTGAGAGCTAGATTGGGATTGGAGGCCGTAGGGGAGGTGCTTTGAAGAAACAGATGGTTTGAAGACTGAGATGGCTGGGGCATGTTTTGAGAATCTAACCAGTTGATTGGGTGCGGGATTGTATGGATCATGAGGCCGATGAGAAAAGACACATGGGGAGACACGAAACGACATGGTAAAGCTTGACAGAGAAGGATATGAAAGTGAAAGGATTAAGATGTGTGGGTGCGACGGATAGGATAAGGTGAAGGGCGGGTGTGCATGGCTGCAAATGGGCTACCCCTGCGTTAGCGGGGAATGCGGCCACAAAACGCGCGTATGTGTGTATGTATGTGTGAGGAGGTGTTGGCGAGAGTTGGGGAAAAAGGAACACTACTGAACATTATTGTGCAGAGAAAGAAAAACTGGATTGGGCACGTAGTGAGAGGAGAGGGATTGATGAGAGCAATACTCGAGGGAAGAATGGAGGGTAAGAGGACGAGGGGAAGGAAGAAAGTGGGTGTGATGGATGAGCTACTGGAAAGAGTATCATGTGGAAACATGTAGAGAATGGCAGAGAACCGCGAGGTGTGGAGAGGTTGGATGCCAGGGACCTGCCGTTTGGCAGTGCACTAGAGAGAGAGAATGCAAAGAAATATTCCGATGAGTTGTTTGCTTCTTCTTATGTGTTGTATAAAAAATCAACAGTTTATGCAAGATGGAATAATTTTTTTTTTTATTTTGTCACTTTGGAAACCGGAGTACAGCAGGGGTCTATCCTATCACTGAAATTATTTGCGCTGTATGTTGACGAATTATTAACGCGCTTGAGGCATAGTGGTCCTGGTTGTCATATCAAGTGCCTATGTTTTAGCACGCTCATGTATCCGATGAGCTGTTACTGTTTTCCATATCTTTTACTCACTTGCACAAAATGATGGACACCTGTTTTACACACACTGTTGTACAATCTTGTCATCTAACACTAATGAAAAAAAGACTGTAACTGTATGCTTAAGAATAGGACCGCGATTATATAGCTTCGTTTAATTTGCAAGTGGGCTGACAAACCGCAGCCCAGTACAAGCATACATTACAACTGTCATACAACAATGCGAAACAGTGTTAGCCAAGAAAAGAAAAGTGAGTTAAATAAATTAACCGAGACTGCGATAGGACTGCTAGGAGAATCTGAGTACATGATAATCAACACACAACCATAGTATGGGAGAGCAGAGCAGAACGAATAGAAACTGGCATATGATTAAGTATGCATCTAAAAATAAGGTGAATAGATATGGTGAGAGGGGGGGACCGTCAATAGATATTCCTGTACAACTGGGGGGGATGAAGTTTTTTCGTCTTTATCAGTGTGGTGCCAGATGGTGGTGGAAGAGAAAAACAAGCTATACAGTATATGGCAGAAGTCAAAGGAAGGAGGGGATAAAGGAAAGCTGAGGAAGATAAGTTACCATATAACATGGCAAAGAACAAGGCTCGAAGAGTCATTGGCAAACTAAAAGAAGCGGAAAGGAAAAAGTGGGGGGAAGCCCTGGATAAAGAGGTGAGAAGGGAAAAGTATTTAGGATGGCAAGGAAGATGGTAGATAAAAATATGGATGTCACTGATGGAGGATGTATAGAGGACAGGTAGGAAATATTGCCGTGGAAGAGGAGAAGATAAGGGAGGTGTGGAGGGCTTACTATGAGAAGCTGTTGAATGAGGAGAGGAATTTGAGTGGAACAAGGTTGAGTTGCAGGGAGAAACAGTGTTAGTGGGCCAATTGAACAGAAAACATCTGGCGAAGTGAGAGCAGCCTTGAGCAAGATGAAGTGCCACAAGGCAGCAGGGCCAACGGGCCTTGTCTCAGAAATGCTAAAGGCTGCAGGGGAGATAGGAATACAGTGGATGACT
>JAQIWG010004792.1:0-15468 GCA_034695025.1 Chamaedrilus cognettii | reverse complement strand
ACGAATGCCTTATCTACTGTGTATGCTGATAACAATACGTAATAAAAACTGCTAGAGTCCCGTAGAAATGTACGGGCTTTATTCCAGTTAAAGATTAATAGCCTGCTGCAATGTAATTTTATCGCTACTACTGTAGCTTACGCAAGTAGGCCTAAATATCAGCCTACAATGCTCACCGTTTGATCAGCGTCTTGATCCAACTAGATCCTTGTTACCGACTTCAAATTTGTAATACAAGTATTTATAGACCATTGTAGAGTTTGGTCTGTGTAATTAAACTATTAAATAGTAGATTATTGTTTAAAATGTTGTTTTTCTATTCAATACTTCATCAATGCATTCGAAAAAAAAAAAATTTAAAGACGACGCGTCAAAGAGCTACTTCTTCGTTATATGTGCGAATGAACGAATTGATATCAAGAAACCGAATCTAGCCTTATCCCAGACCCTGTACCTTAACTGTGATCCTAGACATAAATTTTACCTAACCCTAACATAACTCGAGCAATAATACGAATTACCGCTCTTACCATACATAAGAATTCTACATGTCGCACATCCCTGCACAACCCACACACCCTAGTGTTACGCATCAAATTCTGTGGATACAGCTGCGAGGGATGCAGCTGGTCAGTAACATCAATCGCCACCCTGGCAGCTTTTTGCGCGGGGGGATTTATTTATTTTATTTTCATTTTTATTTTATTTTTAAGGACCGTTTTTAGTAAAGAAGACTATTACGATCCGGTTTTGTATAAGAGGGCCACTACAGAACCGCTCCCCCTTCTTTTGTCGCCTTTTACGACACGCCCTGGGAGCCCTGGGCTGTAAGTCTATTCTTTGCTCCCCGACTTGCTGGGGTACGGATTTTTGCGCACGGATCCTCATTATCTCAGCTGCAAACCCTGAAAATTTCGAACAGAAATACAAAGGATTGGCTAGTTTAACACGATTTCGCTAGGGGCACATTCGTTTATGACACATACCCTTCTTATGTTTAAGCCGCTGTGAAAACACAAGATGGTTCAAGTGATTGGTTTGAGGTGAAGGATGGACTACAATGACAACAACTCAGGTAGCCTACTGGGGCCATGAAATTACCATTAATCAAACTTAATCCTATCCTAAAGCTTGTGCCCTAACCCTAACAGGGCTCTAACCCTAATTTGCTAACCCTAATGCAGCCCTAACCCTAACTTGCTTACCCTAACGCTGCGTTGTTGTTGTCCATTTCCAAAAATAACCCCCTAGTGGGGCCCTAACCGAAACCCTAATCGCAACTTGCAAAACTTAGCGGTAACCTAGAATGGCTCAAGAGTAATTTTAGAGTTAATAAAAAGTTGAAGTCGTTTGCCGACCCCCATTCAGTTTTTGGATTGATCAACATGTCCATTTAAGCCCATTTGAGCCCATTTAAATAGATTACGTTTAACGTTGCTGTGTTCCCCGTCGAACCGTGGTCCAGTATGCAGCGTAGATGGTATGACAACCGAGATAACCCAATATATCCCGAGATAACCCGAGATAACTCTGCAAAGTAGACTGCTAACCTCGAAATGTTGCTTTGCTATATTTTGTTCTTCGACCGGGGTATTGACATTACGGAATGATCAGAATGTGAAGTTTTCTTCCTGCAAAATAGTAGTTTCTTCTAAATTCAAAATAATATTTTCTTCTCTTCACATGACTTACAAAAAGTAGGTTACGATTACATCTAAGAAAAATTATTATATTCATGATTGATCCTGGATCAAAAGTATCTTTTCATAGCCTACATGTTACAGCTAAGCTACATACCTACATGAACCCCCAGCTCACAACGACAACAGCACAGAAATTCTACTGTAGAGCAAATGTCCTCTCCATGTACATCGATGCAAGAGGGTACACTTGCATCCCCCTGGAAAAGCAGTTTGCACCCCCTGGAAAAAAGCGTTTGCACTCCCCTGTGCACCCCCTGACATGATAAGATTGGTTTTCGAAGTAAAGGCGGCGGTTGTTGGGCGATTTAGTGAGGCGGTTTTTGTTAGGATCCCCCCGTCGAGACTCTTGCACCCCCCTGGATTGTCAAAGTGTCTTTTGCACCCCCCTGAATCAAACCCTGCGGGCGCCCATGGTCCTCCCCCCGTAGTTCAGATATCGTTGAAGCAAATGTCCTACCAAACATTTGGGCCAAATGGCCGTGGAGCAGAAATACGTGGAACAAAATCCAATTACCCTTAAATATAGGTGTGCCGACGCGCTTTACCCGTCAGTGACGACGCAGGAACGCATCGACGCATTTTACTGACACCCGTTTTTTTCTTACCCTTGGCACGATTGTAGAAGTATATACGACTTCTATGTCCATAAGCCAGGGCATCTAAGTCCTTTACGACATTGGCGCTTCCGCTGCGTCCATTGCCCAGCTCTCGGTTTGTCCCGGACATTTTTGACAAGCATTATAGCCTATTAATTAGGTATTAGATACATAGTAATTTAGTAGATCGATCGACTGTTATTATATTAGACTTAACTTCAAATTCACTACTGCACTGCACTGCACCCCAAAGGATGGTTTCTCCTTTTTTTTCTTTTTAAGGCCAAAGCCATCTTAAATGAATTCAGGGATGACTGTTCCAAAGCACAGCAGGTATAGGTAGTAATAAATTACCAGTAACGCAACTATAATTTATTGTTCGCAATATAAACGCAAGTCGAATGTCGTCAAAATTTACGTGCGTCAAAATTGAAGCTCAAGCATTGCCGCCGTTATGTTTTAAATTTTAATTAAAATTGTTTTTAATAAGTTTCTGGTGTGACCCATCGCTTGAGCATCGCATTATGTGTGGAAACGTGAATAGATAATAAGCATCTACTAATAGTGCTGGAAAAGTTCACTGTGTAACTTTAAGTTTCGCAGCCAATCATTGCCTAATATACCATTTTTATCATTTCGTCATTTATTGTATTCTTCTGTTGTTTGCTGATTCTGTTTTAACAGATTCACTTTGGTCACACTCATTTTAAGGCCTACGCATCTAGACGAAAGCGTTATCACCCACATAATGTAGGCATAGGCCCTATAATACATATGCTGATAGGCTATAGTAGCCTACTGTGACTGTGACTCGGCCTGTACTTCAGCCTAAGTGTAAAACAATGGTCTTTATTGATGAGTTGGCCGTTTCTATCTTGCGGCAAAAGTTGGATAACGCCGATCAAGTCAAGGAATAGACGCGTTGCCTATCTACATAAATGGCTTCAAATTCAATAGATGACCATTCGTTGTCGTTTGGCGCGAGTAATTCTCGGCCTGCAGTACAAGAAAATACAGAAGGGGGCGTGACTGCTGTCAGGGCTTTTTGAACACGGATCGCCTAAAGACATTGGCTGCGAGGGAAGGTGGGGAATCTGAAGAGGCAAGTCGATAAGTGGCCAAGCGCCACTTATCACACCTGCTTCTACATCCAATGATCACCGCGTGGGAGGCGCGGTCCCATTCGACACGGGCGGAGGTTCTCAAGCTAATACAGGCGCGTCCATGACTCACCCCAGAAGAACAGCGCCCATACTCAAACACATACCCAAAAGAGCAAGATCTGAAAAAGGGCAAGATCTGAAGCGTCAAGAGTCCTACAAAATCTCATAGTGAATGCGCTTAAAAATCCTAACGATAATTCAAAGTGGATGCGTCTCTTCACCTTCGCATCTGTCGCATTGGCTCAACCAGGTCGCGGTGGTAAAAATAGAAATCCCACTACCATAATCATCAAGCAGATTCACAACTTTGAGAGCAACGATAGGCTACCATCAACGTGCAAAGCGAGTTTGAGAGGCCAATAAGAAAAAAGAAAGGTGAAAAAAGAAAAGAAGAGGAAAAGATGGCGAGACGCCCAACGGCCAAGCTTGAAGAAGGGGACATCAAGGGCGCGTAGACAATTTTGAGTTCGAAGGAAACCATAGCTCCTCGTGACGAATCAACAATGGCCAGTTTGGCTGCCCTACATCCAAAGTCTCCTCCTGACCGTCATCAGCCTGTTCCGAAATCTTCAAACGTCGCCCCGCTGCAGGTCACACGACTGGATATAAGGGAAGCAATTACTTCATAAATTTTCACAAGGTTCTGCTGCTGGTCCAGATGGACTGAGACCCCAACACCTGAAAGATCAATTAGCAAGCAAAAAAGAAACTGACAATTTGTCATTTCAAGTCCACGGTGCTACGATTGAGTTAGAGTTGAGTTAACGTTTGACAAGTTAGATTCACATTGATATGCAACATATTTGCTGTTGCCTGTCTGTTTTGACATTATAATGTTATTCCGAATGTAAAAATGAATGTCAATCTAACTTGTCAATCGTTAACTCAACTCCCAACTCAATCGTAACACCGTGGACTTGAAATGACCCACTCTCCTGGAAGCCATAACAGACGTTAAAAATTTAATGCTGGAGGGTCACACACCGGTCGCAGTGCGTCCTGCAGTGTTTGGCGGTGAATTGACTACCATACTGAAGAAGGGGGGAGGTGTTCGTCTTATAACGGATGGCTACACCTGGCGTCGGCTGGCGGCCAAGGTGGCGTGCAAACGGGTTTCTCTGCGCGCGGCAACCCTGCTCTCGCCGAAGTAGCTCGGCTTCGGCGTCCCGAGAAGAGCTGAGGCTGCAGTTTATGCTGCCCGTCGATATGTACAAAACTTACTACAGGATCACCAGGGATAAGTTTAGTAGGAGTAGTACTCCAGAAACGACGTTTTTTGAAAACTCTACTCGGATTTAGAAATGGGTAGGAGTAGGATTACTCTCAAAATTGGACGATGGTGGAGTAGGCCTACTCTAGGCCTACTTCTTTTTTGAAAGGCATAGGCGTGCACTACACCTGTTTTATAAGCAGCAGGCGTAACGCTACTCCTATTTTGTAACGGCTAAACATAACTCTGATGATCACGTTAGCGTTAAAATCGATTTCGTCAACGCTTTCAATACAGTTTCACGTGACGTCATTCTGGAGGCCGTAGCGAAACACATGACCGAAATTCTTCCGTTCACGTCCTCTACATACAGTGCTAACAGCGAACTGGCTTTCTGCAACTATACCGTATCATCTGAGGAGGGTGCTCAACAGGGAGATCCGCTTGGACCTCCCTGTTGAGCCTGAATTTTTATTTGGCCATACATGATATTTTCACTTGGCTTAAATCAGATCTTGTGATTAGATACCTAGACAATATCAGTTTAGGCAGTGAAGCAGCAACGGTGGCAGACGACATCATCACACTTGAGACTGAAGCAG
This sequence comes from Chamaedrilus cognettii, assembly GCA_034695025.1. Classification (NCBI taxonomy): domain Eukaryota; kingdom Metazoa; phylum Annelida; class Clitellata; order Enchytraeida; family Enchytraeidae; genus Chamaedrilus; species Chamaedrilus cognettii. The sequence continues at coordinate 10,194 of JAQIWG010004792.1, read as the reverse complement.
CTAAGCTCGGTTTGAATCTGAATAGATTGAAATGCGAGGCCTCAGGTCTTTCGCCTACAACCAAGTCAGAATTTACTTCACGGAACATTGTTTTGGCAGAAACAGAGTTAAAGCATTTAATTCTCCTTTAATTCTCCTTGGATCGCCGTTGCTGCCTGGTGCCGGCGTTGAGACAACGATTGCTTCGGAGCGCGAAGAATTATTAACCTTGGCCAACAGACTACCTTTACTGGCAGCCCATGACTGCCTCTACCTTGTACGTAACGTAGTCTCGACGCCTCGTTTGCTCTACACGCTGCGCACTGCGCTGTGCAGCGGTAGCGGCGAACTAAATTAATACGATGAACTACTCAGATCCACGCTCGCTATCACGCTATATGTTGACCTGACCGACGAAGGATGGCGACAGGCCTCGTTTCCGGTCAGATGGGTAGGTTTGGGGGTCCGAAGTGCCATCCCGCTGGCAGCTCCTGCCTATGTGGCTTCACATGCGGGTACTTCGGACTTGGTCAATAGTCTCCTGCCCCATGATCTTCATCACACCTCTGACCCGTCAGTTACAACAGCGTTACAGGCGTGGCAGTCCGTAGTGGGTACCTCTGTCATTCCCCCAGCGGCTGCGCTCGCAACTCGTCAGAGTTCCTGGGACGAACCCTGCTGTCGCATTGCAGCCTCGGCTTTTCTAGATGCAGCCCATGGCGACATCTCCGTCACGGCCTTCTGAATGATGTCATTTGGAGGGCGATGCAGCGGGCTCAAATACCAGCAGCAAAGGAGCCCAACGGCCTCTTTCGCAGTGACCGTAAGCGACTCGTTGGTATGTCACTGATTCCGTGGGCCCGCGGGCGCTGCGTCGTGTGGGACGTGACGGCACCTGACACTCTGGCCCCTCACACATCCAAGCGTCGGCAACCAGCGCCGGCGGTGCAGCGGCGAAAGCAGAAGCCTCTAAACTGGCAAAGTACAACGCAATTGCTACCAGCCACACTTTCGTTCCTCTCGCATTCGACACTTTGGGAGCATGGTTCCCAAAAGTACTGTATAGTACTTTCGACAATCTTACAAAATTTAAATCATTGAACAGTACTCAAGTAAATATTTTACATTATAGTATGAGGGAGAAATTTATTACGATGGGCATTTGCATCTGAACGAGGAATTTCATAACGTAAAATATTTACTTGATAATGTAAAATATTTGCTTGAGCGTGGTTCGATGATTGAGGTTGTAAGATTGCCAAAAGTTATAGGTAAGCGAATTATTGTGAATTTTGTAGAACAACATAAGATGAGAATGTGTCCTAATACTCGCTATTTTTTAATTTCCTAATTTTCTTGAAAATTTTACAAATTTAGTAACAATTCCGAAATTCTTGATACGCACAATGTGACGACCCCCGGTCGTCTGGACGTTCTTCCCCTTTTCCTCCCCACCCCCACCCCCCTTCCCCTTCTTCATTTCTGAACAGCTACGATACGGTTAGCGTATCCACGCATCTCATTTTTATTGAACACCTCGACACCGCTCGCACTTCCCCCTTTGATGAAAGCGACCCTTTCCGCATTTTCCGTGCTTAGGCCCAGGTCTTCCGCTGGCTGGCGTCGCGGCGTATATTACGCCAGAAAATGTGAATTTGACGCCAAAAAATCAGACCCCTGGCGTCGCGCGACGTAAAAAAAACCAACCCCAGCGTCGGCTGGCGCCGGCTTTCAAAGGTCCCGACGTCGCTATAATATGCGCTACATTAACTGCTGAAAAGACAAGCAATTTTATTTCAATGGGGTTTGTTCTTGAGAGTTTGTAACATAACTTTAGTAATTTACATGTAAACACTCAACACATGTAACACATGTACACAATGTTTACCTTTAAGTACGTGCTGAATTGTGACACTGCAAAATATCATCCTTTAGTGTGGATTGCAGAATTTGCAGTATAGGATAGTGTAGCTGAAGTTGCTGATAGCCTATACAGTGATATCATCACAAGAACTACATACGTCATTACGTCTCTGACGTACTGACGTATGTCAGAGATGCAGCTGCTAAGTCTAACGTATTGAAGCAAAATGCATTGACATTACTCAGCCGCAGCCTAGCAGCTACCGCAACTCTATTGTAGCAGTTACATGTACACGCAGTTGCTGTCGTGTATTGTAAAGCGGGCACTCGTACATGTAGTTACGCTGTCGTAGTGATTAGACTACATTATACCTATATCCTAAGCTAAGTTCCTTCTATATATCCTATGTATTATTCCTATGTTGTAGGCCTGTCTTATAGTGATTATACATGCTTCAGAGTATAACTATAAGAGCCATAAGCCAGCATAGAAGAACGTTGTTGTCTTGAATACACGACTAATTCTTACACACGGTGTCCCAATGAAAATGATACCACTTTATTGATTATTTTCAACCTTGTCATAACTGTCAAAAGTTATCAGATTGGTCTGAAATTTTACACACAACTGTAGCCATATCTACACCAACTTGGAAATTTATAGAGAAATGCGAGTAATTTTTACAAATTTATGGCTGTTTAAAAAAAAGTACCGAAAAAATTAAGTTTCCAACTTAAAAAACAGGAGCTTAGGAATTCACAGGGAGATTCCCTATATACTGGTCAGGCAAAGATCTAGAAATAGCGTCAAAATGCATGCAGCTACCCAGGAGCGGATGCAGTCTCAGACCACAATTTAGTAGCAATGAAAGCAATAGTCAAATTCAAGAAAATACGGAGAAGCAATATAATAGGAAAAAAAGGAAATGGGACACAACAGAAATAGAATCAAAGAGAGCTAACTTTCAGAGTGAGCTTGAGGAGAAGATGACAAATTGGACACGGGGGGCAGAAGTGTGGATGAAAGGTGGAATGATATAAAGGAGGTGATTACTGAAAGCGCAATAATTGTTCATTGCGCATTATCCAATATTGTTATTGCATATAAGAAAAATAACGCCGCTAAGAAACCATGGATAACAACGGACATGATAAGCAAGATGGAAGAGAGACGGATATTTAAGAATATAAGAACGGATGAAAGGAACTAAGATGTACAATAAACTGAATAATGAATTGAGAAGCAAACGGATAGAGCACGAGAGGAATCGTGGACTGAAGAGTAAGGAGTTAAAGGAATATGACAGAAGAGGAAGATCTGATATATGACAAAGTTAAAAAACTTACAAGACAAAATGGAACCTTTGATAATAGCTGCGGAATAAAAGATGTGGACGGCCAGGTTCTTAGTGAAGCAGTTAAAATTCGGCAAAGATGGAAAGAATACATTGTGGAATTTTACGATAACGTTGGCAAGCCGATACAAGAGGCACTACAGCTGAAGAAAGAAGATAAAACGGATCAAGATAATCTAGGAACGGAATTGATAGAAAGTGAGATAATGGCAGCAATAGCGGAATTAAAAAATAATAAGGTGGAAGGGGTCAATGCTGTGTCGGTAATTTCTGAAGAATCTGGGGCAGGAGGCTGCGAAAGAGCTAGTCACCTTGTGCAAGGACATGTACATAAAATGCGTATGGCCGAAAGATTTTACACAAGTCATAATGATACCGATACCAAAAAAAGCAAATGCCAATGAATGCAGAGATTTCAGAACGATCAGCCTGTTTCCCATGCTTCAAAAGTTGTGCTGAGAATAATCATGAAAAGAATTGAAGGGAAGGCAAGGGATGCTATAAGTAAAACGCAATTTGGCTTCAGCAAAGGCATGGGCACAAGGGAGGCGATAGGGGTAATGAGGACATTGTGTGAAAGGAGCTTGGAATTTGGTAATGACCTGTATGTTTGCTTCATAGATTTTGAAAAAGCCGGGATAGAGTACACTGGGTGAGAATGATGAACATTTTGAAACGGATAAGAGTAGACTGGAGGGACCGCAGAATGATGGGAGAGGTCATTCCAGTTGCTGCGTATTGTGGACCTATGCAGTCGTAAACAAGCAAGTAGTCAGAGAACATTGAGTTACAGCCTGCGTTTAAATTGTCCTCCTACTCCCGGATATAAGATCGAAGACGCGGACGCCACTGTTTGATTGCTCGATCAATGATCTGTGATCCAACAGCTTCCACTCTTCAACCAGACGTGCCCTCAGATGATCGACGTCACGAATGCGAGAACAATAAACGCGATCCTCCAGTGCACTCCAAATCCGACAGTCAAGAGGATTTAGGTCGGGACCGTTCGGCGGCCACAGTTGAGGGGATATGAAATCGGGCGTCTCACGTGACAGTAGGACGATAGATTCACGTGCACGATGCGCAGGGGCGCTGTCTTGCTGGGATGTGAAGTAACCGCCAGACATGTGGTTCATAGCGGGAAGCAGGTGCTGAGCGAGCAACACGTCGCGGTAGTACGTTCCATTAACGTTTACACCCGACTCGACGAAGACCAAACCGGTGCACCCCAGACCTGATACCCCAACAGAGACCATTACTGACTTCGAGAAGTTTAAACGGGTTCTGAGGAGTCGTTCAGCCGGCATATGTTTTTTGCGCGTTCCAGACATACACGCGATCATTCTGAAGGTTTACCGGTGGAGCTAAGAAAAATATTTTTTCATCCATGTACCATATCAATGGAACAGCGTGTTTGGGGTATTTCTTTAACAGCTGCTTGGCGAGTGCAAGGCACGTTTCTTTATTTGTTACAGTCAGATCCTGCGGCCTCTTCTTCTGGAAGCAGACGAGTTTAAAATCCTTGGTAATGATCCGCAGCCATTCAAGCGAAAATTGTTTTTAAGCGACTGAAAATAGGCGATAGTCTAGTACGACTTCAGCTGGATTGTGGTGCTACTGTGTCCTTGATCAATGAAGAAATAGCTAAGAAGGCGTTGGGACCAGAGTATATAGTTCGTCCAGACGACGCCGTTCTCAGAATGCCCGATAATACGATTCCTAAAATGGTTGATATTGTAACGACAACAGTACTCAACCCGAGGACCAACGAATCAAGTTCAATGGATTTGTATGTCACGAAATCACATCAGCAGGCTATATTGGGTTCACAGACCTGCCAAGCAATGAAATTGCTTACAGCGAATGCAGAGAGAATTCTATCTGTAGAAAATTAATTGTCACAAAATGCAGCACCCCTCACGATGCCGGAGGTTCTGACGCAATACGGTGATTTATTTCATGGCTACGGTAAGCTCGAGAGTGAGTTACACTTCAAGATTGATCCGTCGGTGCCGCCAGTGCGTATGCTGTTGAGAAGGCTACCGTTTCTAATTCGAGACAAGGTCAAGGCCGAACTGGACTCGCTGAAAGCGAGCGGAATTATTGCGCCTATGAATAAAGCTTCACCTTGGATATCGGCGTTGCTTGTAGTTGTGAAAAATGATGCACACGTTAGGATCTGTCTAGATCCTAAATCTTTTAATAAGGCGTTGTTGCTTAACCATTACCCGATGCCTACGATCGAGGATATTTTGCCGCCACTAAACAATGCTAAAGTATTCAGCACGTGTGACACAAGACATGAATTCTGGCATGTCGTGCTGGATGATGAAAGTAGTAGACCGACGTGTATGGACACACCTTTTGGCAAAAGGCGTTGAGTACAAGTCTTTCGGAGTGAGTCCTGCCCCGGAAGAGTTTCAGAGACGAATACATGCAGCACTGAGCCAGACAGCGTCGAGGCTAGAGACTGGATTTACAAGCCAAGGGATCAAGGACAGTCGCTACCGGCTTAGATGCGTCTCCAGCCAGTGCAGGCTGGAATAGCCTGTCATTCTAGGGATTAGATAGTAGTGACATTATAAATCTGTTTCAAAGAGACTCTTTAAATTTGATCGATGAATTCGTTAAAAGAATATCAAAAACTTGTGGCCGTTCACTGGATAGTGATTTTAGTTTTTGAGACTATTTAGATCACCTTTCACCACGACTAACCTGGTGAAAGGCCATAAAAATAGAATTGAATTGAGTGTTTTTCATTGTAACATCCGTAGTTTGAACGCCAACCAGAGTAAGCTATTGCAACTGATGTCGCTTTTGGAGTACAAGTTTGATGTTATCATGTTGTCTGAAGTCTGAAGCAACAATATTGAATTTTACGGTAACATTTTTTCAGGCTATACTTTCTATTCTGTTTTGCCAGATGGATCAAATGTTGGTGGCATTGCAATTTTTCTAAAGAGTTCTCTAAATTGCTACCTGAATGCACTATACATAGTTCAGCAAATAATATATAGAGAATATTAGGATAGAACAAGAGTGGAGAAAATATATTCTTGTTGGCTGTTACAGACTTCCAAACCAAAGGGTGCTGGAGTTTCAGCTAGCCCTTGACAAAACGCTTCGTCTAATTACGTCGTGTAAATTGCCTTGTCTTTTTGCAGGCGACCTAAACATTCATCTGCTTAAGTAAGAAATTAGGCAATACACTAACGACTTTGTTAACGATCTCCTAGGTTATCATTTTTTACCTACAGTTTTAATGCCTTCCCGTATTACTGCAAGGACAGCAACTATAATTGATCACATGTTTTTTTATGAAGGTGTCCATTATAACAATGTGCTTAATATTAAAAGCGGCAATATCTTTTCTGACATCTCTGATCACCTTTGTAATTTCACATTGCTTAACAGAAAAACAAAGAAATTTTTTTTTCCAAATCGCTCAAAAATACGCCTGTCAACAAAAAAGAACAAATTAAAATTTGAGCATGAATTGAATGCTTTGGACTGGGATCAAATTATTTATTGCAAATATCTAGATGATGCATAAAATTGTTTTGATTCAGAGATCAGAAATGTTTTAATTGCTGCTTCCCGCTGACTTCTTTGCCAATTCGAGGCTGTAATGAAAAACGGTGGATTACACCTGGTCTTAAAAATAGCAGCAAGAGAAAAAAGATACTATACCGCAAATACATGACTACTCGCAGTAAAGCCGATGGAACAAAATACAAAGCATTCAAGTTAATATTTGAAAAACTTCCCAGGAAAGCTGTAGCAGCCTATTACGATAATATTTGTGACAATCGAAGTAATAGTGCCAAAAAATATGAAGACAAATAAACACCATCCGCGGTTACCAGAAAACAAAATCCAAAAGGGAACATATCGAAACTAGTTATTGATCGTAATGAAATCATAGATCCACAGCAAATGTAAGGAAATGAACTTTACTAACATTGGAGCAACTCCTTCTAGGCAACTACCAAAAATTAATATATCGTACAAAAGCTATTTAAATAGCTCTGTAACCGATAGCATGCTGATTTGGAACATAACACGTGAGGAAATATTAAATGAAATTTCGCAGCTGTTGCCAAAAAAGTCAGCTGGCCCAGATAATATTGGTGCATCACTGATTAAACAATTTGCCAGTGTGTTCGTTGATCCGCTGTGCTACATTTTTAATATGTCATTACAAAATGGTGTAGTACCCCAAAAATTAACAGTAGCTAAAGTGATACCTTTATTCAAAAAAGGTGACCAGCATTGTTCTGCAAATTATCGTCCGATTTCTCTCTTGTGTATTTTAGACAAGATTTTTGAAAAAATTATCTGCCGTCGATGTAACTCATTTTTAGAGTAAAATTTTCAATTTGGCTTTCGATTATATTATTCTACTAGCCTAGTCCTCATGGAGGCCACTGATGAAATCCTTCGGTGGCTTGATGAGGGTCATTATAATAATCATTTTTTTATTTCGCCACTAAGGCAGACATTATAACAAACATAAACACACAGCATACAAACACACAGAAGCATCAAAATTGCTCTGACAAATTGCTCTGACTAAATTGAAATTGATGATTCAAAATGGGTCCACATTTAACGCTTAATGGACAACCAACTACCTGCAGGTACAATATTATACTTCAGCAATACAGCATAACGTTCCGAGCAACCGAGCCATCGGAATAGTATTCCCGCAGTGGAACCTGATGCCAAACTCACTTTCTGCATAAAAGATAGGCATCGACTATCAATTTGAAAACTGATAGGTAAAAAACCACAAAACATTGGGCAATCACCGATTGATCAAAGGTGCCAAACAATTTGACAAAAGATGCGTTGTATGCATAGTTAGAACTAGACATTTGTTTAGCTTTTATCTTCAAGGCCTCTATGGCCTACAATGATGGTGTACAATGAGAAGCAGTTGGTGACAGAATGAGAGCAGGGGGTGGCGAGGGTCTCACTTTCCTCAGAATGCCATTTAAGTTGCCAAAAAATTTCTTTTTGGAGTCATGCAAATCAACAGAAAAAGACTTGCCTGCTACGAAAACTATCCCAAGATAACGAGTATCGGAGCACCATTTAATATGTTTATCTCCAATACTAACTTTTTTAAGTTCACACTGAAATCGTTTACCCATACGTATGCATCCTGATTTACCAACATTGATAGATATATCAATAGAGTCCAACTCTTTTTGACAAATGGTGAGCATCATCTCAAGATCCACGACCGAAATGGAGAGTAGAAGTAAGTCATCAGCAAATAGCAGTGAATTGAGACACAATCCATTAATACAGCAGCCCAATCCAGATTTTTCTAACAGAACTAGAATATCATTCATGAAGACTGCAAATAAGGCTGGTGACATAACTCATAGCTGCCTCGTCCCAGTGTTCAATCTAAAGAAGTTTGAGATACACCCATCCCATCCTACACAAGCATAAATCCTTGAGTACCAGCAATCAAGCAGGCCTATAAACTGTAGCGGACAATTAAGCTTAATCAGCTTAATAAACAGAGGGTGTCAGTTCATTTTATCAAATGCTTTTCTTAAATTAAGAGAACAAATATTCATAGTAGAGTCACGCTCAATAAAATACTCAGCTGTTTTACGTACAACATAAATCGCATGAGAACAATTTGATTTCGATTTAAAGCCAAATTGCTTATCAGACGTAACTAAGTAGGCCTACTTTGAAAATAGCTGCAGTAGGCAATGTTCAAATATTTTTGAGATAACGGAAGAGATAGAAATTCCGCGATAAGTATCGGAGAAGTTATTACCCGAACAGCTACTTCCACCTTTAGGAATTGGAACAATGTTGCCCACACCAAAACCATTAGGCACATATTCACAACTGAGCATGAGGTTAAACAGCTTAGCCAAAACTTGAACAATTGTAGGATGAGAATATATGATGTGTTCAGTAATTAAATATTCAATCCCTGCAGCTTTGCCCAACGTCAATTTTCTAATAGATTTGTCTACTAGTTCAGCATCAATGACATAATTCGGCGTCAAATCTGCCCCTTTGCATAGATATGCCTGATTCAGAGACACAAATTCAGCTTGCAGTTGCTTACTGCGCAAATCAGAATTACTGCTACAAGCATCTTCAAATTGTTTTACAAAACACTGAGCAATGTCGGCACTATTTGTTTTACGATCGACACAGTCAAGGAGAATCTTGGGAGATCCCAACTTACTCCTCCAGATCTTCCAAAAATCCTGCTGCTTTTTGTTACACAGTGCATCTGTCAATGCGCTGTTTATGTTATTTGACTTTACAGGCTGTCCTTTGCGCAAGGTTAAAATTGTATTTGTACTTGTCATTTATTTGCATATTCGCCAGAGGGCCTTCTTTAGGCCTGTCAGCATCAATCCAAGCGCGATTGGAATCGCATGCATTCTTTTTAAAACTAGTCAATTCATTATTCCACCACATGTTAAGCGTAGACTGTTTAATACATTTTATATTTCTTAAAGCATTCATGTATGTGTGTATGTATGTATATTGCACTTTTAACGCACCAATAATATGTCATGCAAACGGAGATGAAAAAACATCATTTGCTTGAATCGTAGGTGCGGGAGAAGTGCAACAGACTACAAAGTTCATATAAAGCCCCCCAATGATTTCACTGTAAACTCATTCAATTGTTCTGATGGTGTCCGAAAAGTTGAGTCTTTTTTCCGGATGCTGATCAATATCATTTAGCTTTTCTTCAATCAAATTATGGAACGGCTGTATCAATGTATGACATTCTGCATAATAATTAATGTTATATATGGTTATTATAGTTGGGTTTTAGAGATTTAATTTTGTTTCTTTGTTTCGGGGACTAAGCTAAGGTAGAAACAACTCCGGTAGCAGAAGTACGACATCGCTTCATTTAACACTGCAATTTCGAACTTGAAAGATCTAGGTAAAGGTTCGACTGAAGGTCTACTAAAGATCTCGTAGCAGGTTCTAGTAA
>JAQIWG010004791.1:0-15468 GCA_034695025.1 Chamaedrilus cognettii | reverse complement strand
ATCGATCCCTGCGCTTCTATCTCCTCTTTCTCCCTCTTCATTCTTTCCTTCATTTGTTTCTCTTTCTCTGATTTTTTCTTTTCCTTTCTTACGAGCTCCTTATCTTCTCCCCCCATCGCCATATTTCTTCCCTCCCTCTGGTCAATAAGGAACTCCTTGTCCTCATCGATTGTAATGAGGGACAACGCATCTTTGTGCGAAATATCGAAGAGCTGTGAAATCTCGTCCTTCAGCAATGTTTCGTTGGTCTGCTGCTGATCCGTTTTTCTCTTTCTGTTGATCTTCAGTTTTTCATACTTGTCGAGGATTCGAACCAACTTGGCATTAATGGCTCGGAGCTCCATTGGAGCGTTTGGAGAGTTCCAGGATCCAGTGTCTGCCAGGAGGACTCAACTTCAACACTGAATCTTGACTTCAACTTTGATGTCAATACACTGGAACGGTGCGCTCACATCCCACTGCAGCCTTCCCACTGCAGGCTGCGACACAGACACAACTACTATCATAGCGGTCACGACAACATCGCAATAATGTTCTGATATACAATAACACCGCAACAGCATAATAATAAAGAGCATCGACACGCGGATGCCCAGTTTTCCTCATTCATGTGTTCCACACGTCCAAACCATCTCAGTCTAAACATGAAAACAGCCTTAAAAATACAGATTTTAATCATGGCTCTATCATCCTCCCAGATGTGTGTAGTTCTTCTAAACAAAACGAATGTCAACTTCACTCAATTCATACAAAATGTCTGTCAAGCCGAGTGAATCAGCTAAGTATAATATTTTAACAGTAATTTTCGATAGAGTATTATAGCCAGCTGACCCATACTTACAGAAGAATGGATAGACAGCAGTCGCGCGCGGTAGTTCCCCTTTGGACCACAGTTTCACAATCTCCACATGGTTGGATTGGTCGCCCTGGCAACATGCAGAAACACACATGCTACATAGAAGCAAGACACGAAATCTGCGACAAAATGCAGAAAGATTTGATTAAAAAAATTTTTTTTATTGTGTAAAAAAAAATTCATTTGTGAACAAAAAAACAGGAAATTTTTTTGTTTCTGCAGTTAGTTCATCGCAGGGCATTACTTGTAACGTAGCTACCGTAACGTAATCACTGCAATCACCGGCAATGTCATCACGCTCACAACTTTACTCTGGCACGTAGTACGGTACCAGCCAGCAATGCAGGCCACTTAACATGCCCTGTCCACTAAGCAAAAAAATACATACCGTATCTAACAACATAAAATTGCAAAAATTCACAGCAACCAAGAAAAACCCTGAAGGCCAAGCACACTACAAGAAGAAAGCAATGATAAAGTTTATCCTAAATTATTTTTACTTCGAAAAAGAGAGACGATGCTGCTGCAAAACTCCAGCAATTGAAGTCCGTCTCTCTCGACTCTCCACGCTCCATGCACTCAGTCGCGCTCACAGCTCGACTCTTCCTGTCACCTGCGCCGACTGTAGACCTGGATTTGACTCAAAGATAAATTGTGTCAATAAGGGGTTACACAGCATGACAACCATACAACTCAATAATTAATTAATCAAATGTTAGCTAGGCCAAAAATTACCCATAATAAATTTGAAACATAATTAGTTTTAATCAAATGTTTCTACTGCATACAAGAATATTGGCACACAAGAGAATCGATTAGCAACATAAAGCAACTGACCATGACTGCAGACTAAATAAAAAAAGCAGTAAACTTTCGCACATCAGCAATTTACGCAAGTTACCCACAAAGTATTCAGTTCAACCATCATGAAAACGTCAATAAGTCAATATTATTCAATTAAATTTATTCAATTCTGCACAATATAGTGATTTGGATTACAATTATTTTTTGCTGGTCTCTCAGCATATCATGCTAGTCGTGATACCCCAGCCTCCAGGACGTGGACCTGGACCAGCGACGGAGGCCAAAAAATCTGATCCAGTATTGAAGTGATAAAAGCCATCATCAGCAATATTCCGGTGACAAAATAAGAAGAAAAATAAAAATCTAATCCGGTATTGAAGTGACCGAAGCCATCATCAATATTACTCCGGCGACAAAATGGGATGAAAAATAAAAATCTCATCCGATATTGGAAGTGACAGAAGCCATCATCAATAAAATTCCGGTGATAAAATGGGATGAAAAAGAAAAATCTCATCCGGTATTGAAGTGACAGAAGCCATCATCAATAAAATTCCGGTGACAAAATGGGATGAAAAATAAAAATCTCATCCGGTATTGAAGTGACAGAAGCCATCATCAATAAAATTCCGGTGACAAAATGGGATGAAAAAGAAAAATCTCATCCGGTATTTAAGTGACAGAAGCCATCAACAATAAAATTCCGGGATGAAAAAAAAAATCTCATCCAGTATTGAAGTGACAGAAGCCATCATCAATAAAATTCCGGTGACAAAATGGGATGAATAGTTCATGCCTATCTACGCATGTAGTCAGCGCGACTATGCGCTCTAGATGCTGCGCGCCGTGTCCGGCACCGCGCCCCCAATCCTATCATTATAGTACGGGAGATTGTGTTCATACAATCCCCCAGATTAGGTAAAAGAGAGGATCGCAGAAGCCGCGATTTTGACCGGATGTGCCTGTGAAAATTATATTTCGTGTGACCGCATGGAAATTTAGCAAAGTACTGAATTATATATTTTTATTATTGTACGAATTTTATTGCACATACTTGCAACGCACGAACAATATGGCATGCAAATCGATGTGGGAAATGGATTATTTGCGTGAATCGTAGGATGCGGATGAAGTGCATCAAGCATGCGTAAAGTTGGATTTAAAAATAAATTGATATTATAAAGGATTTTCCAATATTGAGTTTTTTATGCTGATTTTGTAGGCTAAATTTTTGATCCTTGAATTTTAATTCATTACAGACTCGTTATCTATGATTGTAAGACACATTTTTAGTCTTTCAGTAGAATTATAATGAGCGTAAAAACTGCAAGGCTAGTTTAGTTAAATGTTTCTTGCAAGTTGTGTAATTCTTATATCCTTTATTTCAAAATAACAGGCTGTTGATTCAAACGTAGTCAAAATCGAAAACGCAAAAAGGCCAATAATCAAGGCAATAATTATTAGAATGTCATTATGTGTTCGAAGTGTCTGATAAATTTCAATGCTTTTAAACTTTTGGCCGTTGTTTCTCAACACGCGCGTCGGTTGAGACCTTCGAAAGCCAAGAGACAATGTTTCACAGCATGCATTCACTAAATCATTTCATTATATATTCACACAGAACCTCGAAAACATAGCTAACAACAAATATAGACAATACTCATCGCATAAAATTGAAAATATAATTTTCCTTAATAATCATCGCTTCAAAACATAAGACTTGACATTTGGGAAGAACTCACATTCAAATACTGTACCGACACACAAGCCACAGATTAGATTCAGAGATAGGGAGCGAACAAACGATGCCACTGTTTCATGCACAAATATATTTATATTTATACAACAATCAGTGAACTGACGTCACAGGCTATTGACTGGACAGGCCTGGAGCTATTGACCAATCAGATGCATGGGATACAATTATTTTTGATTACACTTAAGTTTAGCCTCGATAAAATATTAATGGTGTAACATTTTCTCCTTCTAAAGCAGGCACAGTGCGCATCATCTGCTTGGTTATTCAAAACAGCGTAGGCCTACGCTACCCATCAATTTTCACTTGCTATGATACGCCTAACTACCTTTTTTGTCGTCAAATCTATTATTGTCCACGTGGTCATACAGGCTCAGATGCTCGTGACCTGATGAGGACTGCTGGAGTTGAGTTTTAACGGCCGAATGCCCTTCCTGATGCCAATCAACAACATCTGCCCCTTTTTAATTAGGTTACAACTTGCATCATTTTTGGCGCATGACAACTGCTACACTTAACCTTGTGCGTCAATTGATCATTTGTATTTTAATTTAAGACTTCTTTCCGTGCATGAAATAGTTGCCTAGTTTGTCAGCGGCCTTGAGTTGGAATCGAAAGTCCTTGATAGGCCACGCAGTCGAAACAATCGGCCCTCTCTCTCCCTCAAAACTTGATCTCCGAGGAGGCTCGCAGCGTGCGTGTAAACTTCTGCGGCAGCCGGTCAAACGGAGAGTTCTGCCAACACAAGGGCCTGTTGCTTAACAGAGAACTATTTGGCTTTAAATATTCGCAAAAAAAAATTACGTCACGACCCAATCAGATTGCGCCAACCAGATCGCTGATCATTCAAATAGCTCGTTATTATTGTAGAGTTACTTAAATAAACTAACTAACTAGCTGCCTCTTTGACGTCCATTATGTCAATGTCCATGTTTTCACACAGGTTTGACGTTTGCGCCCCGATGAGGACAGCTGGAGCTGGGTTTTTAAGGCCAGATGCCTTTCCTGACGCCAACCAAATAAATAATTTTCTCGCACGGCGTAGCGGCTAGCGACAATTGTGTGCTTAAAAGCTTTGCTGAAGGGCCTGTAATGTATGGCTTCATAGCTGCCGCAACCTTCTACAATAAAACAAGAATCAGAAGAAGGCAGCACTGACGGGGAAGGCCGACTCTGGCGCGACGGAGGAGGACCTGTTCTTGGCCCTCAGCATGCCGAGTGTATTCTCTGCCATGTCAGCGCGCTCCACCGCGCCCTCCAGGTCCTGCTGCAGCTTGCGGAACTTAGCGAGGTTGATGTTTGCAACCTCCTCCTGCCCGCAAACAATAAAGTGAGCGACAGGGGCACAGTTGACAATCTAGCCTGGAATACGCACTGGATAGAAATAGATTATTTTAGTGAATGAAACACTATCGGGGCATAATAATTTCAAACTTTGATATGGAGATGTCATTCATCAACTGTTTTGTATTGAAGCCTATAGGCCTATTAAGTATTAAGTGCTCACGCTATATTTTAATTGCAGCATGCTCATAGTTGTGTTTCACGCACCCGTATGTTCCGTTCTTTGTCATCGCGATGCAATAAAGATACAGTATTGAACAGTTCAGTGGCTAGTATTTAATTGAGTGGATCATGTCAGGCAAACAAAGTTGACGCCATCAAATCACAACACTGGCCTTGGTGATTTTCTTTCGGGTCCGTACTAGTTCGAATTCTTCGCAACAGACGAACCGAGATCAGCGGATGAATAAGAATAAATGATAAATAGTTCCTAGTTTGAACATAAATACCTTGAAAAAAAACTTGTCCGCTGACCAAAAAAGATCTAAACAAAAAGAATAGCTAAACAAAAAAGATAAATAGCTAAACAATAGCTTGTCTACTGACAGCCTCGTCGACGTGTCGCTTATAGCTCTTGAGCTTCTGGTGCAGTTTGTCGATGACGTCATGGAACGTTTCGTGCTGCTTGCGCTCGTCATCTATCTGCACTGCGAGCTCCTTGAGGCGCCGGTCCTACGTACAACACACAGCCGACCAATCAGAGCGAAGTGCTGGATGAAAGACGATCGCAAGACTGATCATAATAAGAAAATAAATTATTATTATTTTTTTTTTAGGAAACTATAGACAAATGTAATAAAGACCCGCAACATCAACATAGTCCAAGTTTTACATTCCCTACATAGTCCAAGTGTAGTACGCCTAATTTGAAACGGTCAGGCGTAGCATTACACACGAAAATGGAGCATGTTGGCGTAGGCCTACATGGTTTATAAAAGCTGAGAAGTTGCACTACGCCTGTTTTAGAAGGAGCAGGCGTAAGCTGCGCGTATTTTATCAGAACATAACTAAACCCCCTCCCCCGTTACCTGTTTTCGGATGCCCTTGATGGTCTCTGCATGTCGCTGTTGCTCGGTCTCCAGTTCCGCCTCCAGCTCGTGCACCCTCTGTTCCAGCTTGAGCACCAGGCGCTTCCCACCCTGGATCGCCGCCGACTCCACCTCTTCCACTCGAGTCTGCACCGCCGCCGCCACGGAAAACGAAACACATTTTGGCTTTTAATTTTTATCGATAATAATAATAATAATGTTGAGTTTAACGCCCGTTTCGGCGTCCGAAGTTGTCATGCGAAACGCGGCTGACGAATTTACACCATCTTGCAGAAGGATGCACGAAGTGACCGTCATAATTTGCCACAACGCTTCGTCTTCCTTGCATGTGAATCTTGTCAGCGTATTTGCTATACAGCGATGCCTAAGGGATAAGTATAAAGGGTAGCAACAAAACAAGAAAAAGAAGAAGGATGAAGTCCCCACCTGCAGTTCCTTGCACTGGACCTCGAGCCCCCTGCGCATGCGCTCTATCTGGTCCGCGTGGTCCTGCTCCGCCCTCAACTCTTCTGCAAGGCGCGTTGCGTCTCCGACCGCCTTCTTAGCGCGCTCGTCAGAGTTCTTCCACTCGTTCGTCCGCTCCAACAACTCCGCCTGGAGTGATTATGAGTCAAGTAAAAATTTATTTGCCAGAGATGGAGCGTACCAGCAATAAATAATAACAATAGTCAAATCATCATCAAAATCATCATCATCATTTCAGTTTTTCTCGTCCATTTTTCCATACTAGCACACGTTTGGATGCTTGCAGCCACGGACACACGCCCTCACGTGCCCTGACCCCACGAAGATACACTGGAAGACTGACGAGTCTTCATTAAGTCAGAACTAGACTATTACGGCTACAATAGCTTATATATAATTCTCCGCAGGAGGCTACAAAAAACTCAACGAACTCTCAAAACAGTTACAAAAAAACAAACACACGCTAGACCGCAGGGACCCACGTGTACGGCCTGCAGGTCCGCGTCCACTTTGCGCTTGGCAGCCTGTGCTGACGTCACGGCGGTCGTCAGCTCGGAGCAGCGATCCACGGCCTCGGAGAGGTCGGCCTGGGCGCGCTTGTAGTCCTTATCCGCCAGGTCGAGCTGGGCGCGCAGCTCTATCAGCTCTGAGGCAAGCGCTGTGGCGCGCCTGTCTGCGGCGACTTGCTCCGCACGCGCCTCCTGGGCGGCCTGTTGCTCCTGCAAGAGTAGCGGGAGTAGTAGTGGGAGTAGTAGCAGAAGGAAAGTTTTGTTTTTATACAGCATAAATAAAGCAATCAATACAGGAAATGTTCGGTTGTAAAAGTTATTTTATTTCAGAGCACAAAGACTTATTCCAATAATCGCCGCACCTCCTCAGTATATTATATGATGCGCAGAGACTTATTCCAATCACCTCCTCGGCCATCAGCTGGAGTTCCCTCATCTGCTGGTTGAACTTCTTGTAGTTCTTCTCCACCTCGCCCCTCGTCCTGCTGGCGCCCTCCAGCGCCGCCTCCAGCTCCATCACGTCTTGTTCCAACTTCTTCTTTCCCCTCAGCGCCTCCACGCGTGCCCTTGCTTCCGCCTCCAGGCCAATCTGAAGCTCGTCAAGGGATCGCTGACTCGCCTTGCTGGAACATGCATGAACGTATCTGGGTTACTCCATGATGGTAATACGCTCTACGATAACAGTTGCTAAGAGTGGATTCTACAGGCGTACCTTAACGCCTCGCTACGCAAAGTTCTCGCTAAGGAACGGAATTTAACGGCAGCCCTTCACTGCCATTCGAAAAAAAAACGCCATTATGCTTATAAATAAAAAAAAAATAATAATAATCTCCACAAGAAATGACTTTAATTTAAATGCAGTGACAACATAAATTATTTTGCTTAAAATCTATGACTTCACGATACTTTAATGATGCGGTACTTTATTTTGAATAGCCCGAACAAAAAGCTACTTTGAATGGCGGTTATGGGCTGCTGTTAAATTGTCTCCTGAGCTACGGTAAAGGTAAAGGTGGGAACAAAGGAACGACTATAGAATCCACTCTAAGACTCAAAATTTTAAACTGGAGACAGATGTAGTCCCTAATGATAATAATTACTGCAGCATTCTTGTTGTCAGCAATTGGCTGATTCAGCCATTTGCTTGCACTTAATACGACACAATATAACGCAATACATACTGACGCAATAGATACTGACGTAGGATTTCTATTGAAATAATGTTATTGGTATAATCATAGCAATGAAGTTTTTCGCATTCCTTTTGGTATGTTGTGTTATGTACGCGTGTTTAGTCCTTTGATTTAATAAAAAGAACTTCAATAATACTATACAGTTTGTGATTGAAGCTACTAAAATATTATTTTATGGAGGGCGATACTTTTAGGCTATTGACATGAAAAGGCTCTTCTGTCAATAAAACTTGAGAAAAAGCCATGAAAGGCCATTATTTTCTTTACCTTCCAGTTGTCAAAGTTTCGCCATCGTGGGAAACGTCAAAACTGTGCCAGCACGGAAAGGTGGATGTACAAAAATAAATAATGACGATCGATTGCATTAATTATTTGAATGAAATGAATCTAGAATCGGGTCAAAATACAAAATGCAAAAATGGTTGCCTGCCTTATTACTTTATTTTATGCGTTTATATGCACTCTTCTCCGTAAGGGTGGGAAAAAAAAGGAAAAAAACGAATCGATCGTCAAAGTTGCTGATTACCGGACGTTTTCCAGCTCCTCTTCCTTCTCGGCCATCCTGCGCTCGTGCTCCCCCTTCAGCGTGTTGACGTCAGCGAGCGCACGCTGCGTGCGCCCCATCTCCTGCTGCGCGGCGAGCTGCGCGTCCTCGAGACGGACCAGCAGCTCCTCACGCTCAGCCTCGACGCGCTTGGAGCCCTTCTCCGTCTCGACGACACGCCGTGCACTCTCCGCCAGCTGGTCTGTCAGGTCCTGCACTTCGTCTGGATGATAGAACCAGCAGATAACTATCAAACCTGGCGCTATGTATGTGATGTACGCGTACGTATCAGAGACTTAATCTGTGTTTTACTTATCAGAGACTGTAATAATAACAGGATCATTTTTATTAATAACATCACAGCTTTATGATGATGGAGTAGCTACAGCCTGTTCGCTAGCTCAAAAGTTCTGAATGCAATCTACATAGATACAAAGTTTACTTGACATTTCACCATCAAAATAATTGTCCATTGACTGCACAAATTAAATATCGACTGAGACGCAAAACTAGAAAAGAAGAAGAAAAGAAACAGAAGAGCAGGAGAAGCGGAAGACGAAGGCACACAGACCGGAGTATCGTTTGGTTTCCTTGCGCTGGTTGTCCACCGCCTCTTGGGTCTCATCGATGATGGTCTTGAGTCGCGCGACCTCCACGACCTGTGACCTCAGGTCCTTGGCCGATCGATCAAGCTCGGTCTGCTGGTCCGCGACCTTGCGCTTCCACTCCTCGATAGTTTTGTCGAAGAGTTTCTGTCGCTTGTCCAGCTGCGAGTTGAACGCCTGCGCCTGCGAGGATGGATTGCATAGGGAAGCAACTAGAACCCGGTATTTGACAGCGGATAGGCGTAAATAATAACGGTTATATTGCTATATCGTGACCATTTGAAAAGAAAACAGTTAATTAAAACTTAAAATTTGAAAGCTCATAACGATGATGTAACAATCTTCTAACAATACTAGTGAAATATAAAAAAGCTTATTTTCAAAATTCAAAAGTTTATTATCAGATTAAATAATTTACGGCGAGTTATAGCATATACTCACATCAATTCTCACTTCAACAATTAGTAGCAGTTACTCACTTTCAATAAATTGAGTTTTGCACTGGTTTTAAAATACAAACACATCAATTAAAACCCTGATCGAAATACATATCATGCTGAACCGGCAGAAATAACAGAGGCTCGGATTTATTTTTTCTACCTTTTCCAATTCCTCGACGACGCTCTCCAGTTCGAGTTGGAGTCGGTTCTTTGCCTTCTCCATGCCGATGGCCTTGGAGAGCGCCGCCTCCAGCTGCGACTCGCTGTCCTGGATGCGTACTCCGAGCTTCCGCTTGACGTCCTCCAGCTCCTCCGGGCGTACCGCCGCCTGGAAGTTATTCAACAATATCTAGCCAACAGTTTAGGCTGCATATATGACAACAGTGAGGGTAACCTGCCGCGCCTGCAGAAGGTGGAGCCAGAGTTTGTTCGATGCCTAGTCTCCTAGGCTAAAAGTACCTAAACAATAATCAGCTAAAAAATCTCTATCCGAAAACAAATTTTAAAGAAAGTCAGTGATCCAACGTTTTAGCTAGGTGAACAACGTGTAACTACGTGTAATTGATTAATTAATGGCTAAATTATAAATTGACTCACTGGTCGATCAGTATGCCGAACTCAAGTTAAGCTAAACGTCAAGTTTACAAAGAACTATGCAACAATATAACATATAAAACAATGCATATTTTGATACTTGATCATTCTTTAAGATAAAGAAGAAACAAATCAATGAAATTAATATACAAAACTTTACCCTTTGTGCCAATCTCTCATAGCTATTTTCACATAGAAAAAAGAAGAAAGAAATAATAGTGCGAAGGCATGTAACTTGCCTCGGCAGCCTCGGCCTTGGTCCTCAGGGCTGCAGCCTCAGAATTGGCCTTGGTGACCTGGCGCTGGAGGTCCGACTGGGAGAGGAGCTCGTCCTCCAACTGCTCCTTGAGCTGCTCCACTGCAGCCTACAGCGGCGGCGAGAGAAATTTACAATAGACGACTTCCGAATTAGTTGACCAAAAATATTGAGCGCAGGCTATCGTTTGAGTTTAGCACAACAGTTGGGCATAACAGAATAATGCAACGTGATACCAGACGATCCTTTTGATGTAATTTAGCATTTTCACACCCATTATCGCATTTAACTAATCTACACTGCCGATAGCGTGACTAACGGAATATGAACTTCATCTAACAACCAAATAAATTGTAGCTCGGATTCAAACACAAAATAAACTAAGCCGACAATGAAAGGCATAAATTGTAATATTAAAATAAGACACTCACGGGACAAGATAGAATGTAACGCCTTGGTAAATCATTACAAACATCACAATCCAAATGAGTATGCAAATGATCATGCGGAGTGAGTGAATAGATAGGGTCCTGGCGTGCCTGCAGGGTGCGCTGGTCGTTGGTGGCCTTCACCCTCAACTGTTGCTCGTCCTCCAGAGCCGCCTTCACCTCCTCCACCTGCTGGGTGAGCGCCTGTCTCATGCGCAGCAGCTGGTTCACCTGCGCAGCAAGTCTCGCTGCTTCAGCAGCCATGACGCTAACTATAACCCTAAACATAGCTAGTGTTCCAACCCTAAATGTAACGAGTGGGCGCCAGAAGCAGAGAGATCGGCCTACCCGAGCATCCAAGAAAAAGAAAAGAAATCCTGGCCAACTGTATAACATCACCCCACCTTCATGCAATGCATTGTTGATACAATCTAACTACCATGACTTACAATGATCTCTATGTGTGTGAGATCTATAGCGTATTGTCATATCGTGTATGGCGTATCATCGTATCGTGTATGGCGTATCGTCGTATCGTGTATGGCGTATCGTCGTAGCGTATCGTCCACGGCCTACAGTGAAGACATACGTGTACTCTTTAATGGTAATAATCCTGAGAGAGAACTTGCAGAGCTTCTGTGCCTTTATTACTGGATGCTCTTCCTGACGCCAACCGTAATAATAGTTCCACTAATTATCAGTCAGTGGCGCTTGTGTTAAATACACAACACTACGGGGCGTGTAACGCAATAGTTTTGCAGTTGCCTGCACCTGGATTTGAACCTCCAATTTACGAATCCTCATCTAAACTTCCTCATCAAAAGTCATCGTCCCAACTGATCCCAAAAACCCAATGTCAAGGTCAGTGACCTGGTTCTCAGAATCCTCCAATCGGCGCTGCAGCTCCAGATTGGCCGACTGCGAGCGGTTGCGCTGAACGGTGAGGTCGTTGACCTCCTTCTGAAGGTCACCCAATCGCGTCGTCGTTTCAGCGAGCTGGGTCTCCGACTGTTTGTTGGCTTTCTCTACCGCGGCCTGCAACAAAGGAACATGCGCGTCAAACGTAGGAAACTATAGTCTGAACGTGAACAGTGAACACTCACTGGCAAATTGCAATTTCTTTGTAAAATCAATAAAATATTAATTAGTAGCTGCTTCTTTCATAAATTGAACACGGTTTCTAATAAATTGCATGCAATATGTGGAATTTATTCACAAACTCAATGGTAGCAATTAAATTCAACATAAGAAAATGAAAATAGTCCTATATAAATACGTAAAGTAAAGCAGTGCGTATTAGGTATCAAATTTTCAAAAGAAGAGTAAACTGTCGCACCTTTGCCAATTTGTTGACATTCTCCAGTTGACTGGTCATCTCTGCATTCTCTGTCTTCAGCAGCTGCTTCTCTTTCTCCAATCTAACGGGATTCCCAAAATGACTGTTACCCATCTATTGATGATGACTACGATGACTATGATTGATAACCACGCGGCAGCAGAAATAGCCTAGGGACCAGAATCTTCAAAATTCAAGTAACAAGAATTAACCCTTCCCATAGAAGGGTAAGTCTAGAAGAGACCGAGCACAAAGCAGTCACATAATAATTATGTTGAAGCTGCGGCAGAGATAGCCGCAACTTCTTCGAATAAATTCATTATGTTGCGATTTTCAAAATAGAGCAAACTACATGTACAACAACATTTTAGCCGATTGGTTGACATTTATTTATTGAAAACAATTTAGCATAAATTGGCTAAACTTCTATACACAACAATATGGCATGAATTAGCTAAACCTCTAATCACAATTCAAATGCAATAATTACACAGAAACTTCATCCAAAATCAAAATGTGGCAAACCTCTGTTTTCCCTTCTGCAGCTGGTCTACTTGCTCGGCGAGTTCGTTCTGTGCGTCCTGATACTTCTTGCGACAAGCAGCCATCTGAACGTCACTCTGAGCCTACGCCCAGGGGGGGGATAAAACATAAAGTTTTCAAGGTAACAAAAACAACACTTTAAATCTCACACAAAAACTTGAAAACAAAAAATCAGTTTGCAGCCCAGAGCACCCCGGGCGCATCGTAAAAGATAGGTAAAGAAGGAGGAACGGTTTCGTGAACTGAACCATTGTAAGTCACTGTTACTTTAACACGATCCTTATATACAATAAAAACCTACACACCTACACTGGCATTTAAATAAGAACTGCAAACAATATGAAATGTAAGTTACACTACAGGTTACATGAATCGGTAAGACTACAATGTGCAACAAGTCGCATGAATTTATGACAGGTTTCAAAAAAATTGATGTTTCCGCCGCAGTGGTATTCATTCGCAATCATAAGCATACGGCCATCTCGTCCAGATCTCGCTGCAGCTTCAACAGTTCCGCCTCTCTCTTGCGGTTTAGCTCCATCTACACACACCAACAACCAAATGCAACGTTTATCTAACAAAAATGAAACTCAAATGTAAGACGCTTATTCGCCCAAGCCGAAATAGACAATGTTTAGTAACAGATCAGTAGTAGTCAGGTAGTCTGTACAGCAGTAGTCAGGTAGTCTGTACAGTAGTAGTCAGGTAGTCTGTACAGTAGTAGTCAGGTAGTCTGTACAGTAGTAGTCAGGTAGTCGGAACAGTAGTAGTCAGGTAGTCTGTACAGTAGTAGTCAGGTAGTCTGTAGAGTAGTAGTCAGGTAGTCTGTACAGTAGTGGTGCGATAGGCACTGTCCACCGCATCCAGCAAGTATGCAGCCAGGTTATGACAGATTACTAGGCAGCTACAGAAGTATAGAGAGAGTCCTTTTACCTGCGCCTGTGTGGAGTCCCCTGTGTCGTTAAGATGATCGCTCAGTATTTCCAACTCTCGCTGCATCTCTATGCGCTGCTTGTCCGCCTACACACAAGCATACAGACGCACATACATCTACACGCACACAGACACACATACCGACACACAAAGGTCGTTAAGGGAAGCCTGATAAAACAAGACTATTGATTCAACTGATAGCATTATAGTATCCGATCACCCATTCTACTTATATCTAGCAGCCCATAGGCCCATAGGCCCATAGGCCCATTGGCCCATAGGCCCATAGGCCTATAGTAAATTTAATGAGACGCTGCAATAAACGTTTCAGAGCATCTAAGAAGATGAGATGAAAAGATTCGAGATAAGGCGAAAAGATGATCAGACGATAAGAAAATAAGAAAAGACAACGTGAGAGATAAGACGAACCCATTTCCTGGCAGCTCGTTCAGCCAACAACTCATCCTCCAACTCCTCGAGTCGAGTCTAACAAACACAAGCGCAGTTTTTACAGGCTCTGCGCAATTGGTTATATTAATCAATAACGGCAATACGAATCAAAGACAATTACAACAGTGGCGTAGCAGATTAGAGGAAATTAAGCTGAGAAGATAAGCAGACCACGTAAGACAAAGTTTTAAGCCTCTGCTATACTCACCGCGTTTGCTTGTTCCGCCATGCTAGTGGTCCCCCGCGATGCTTGCAGGCTGTAGCACAGAGACAGCAGACTGAGCACGGCTGAGGAGTAACTCTACACCTCCTATACCATAAGACTGGAGAATAAAGAAAAATCTTCACGACTTAGCTAAAAACGAAACAGTCCAAGCGTTCCTGGTCTTTCTTTTGTGAAATTATATCAGGCACCGATGACAGATTTGAGATGACGGCTGACAGTATATGCCTATTACATCCTAAAGTGCACCCTGTGGGCCAACCACTGCTGCTGACTAGCGTTGAATCCACTAAATAGGCCTTGGACTCAGCACGCGGGTATAGGACCGGCTTCTTGCAAGCGTATTCACTCTGCCTAGTGCCTCAGCTACCACCCCGTGAGCCGGTAGGTCTAGGCCAGGCACTGTAGTGTAGTGTAGGGAGCGCGCGGACTGGAAGAACGGCTCCACTAAGCCGATAGAAGTTGAGAGGGAAGCGGCCGGTACTCAAGGAAGATGATTCACGAAGTTTTGATACTTGGAAAAAATGATGTAACTGGAGCTTTGATTGAACTTTTTCGGACGACAAATTAAGATAAAGCTCAGTGATCTCCTAATTTCACGATTCAGCCACGAACTCGAGATGAGAAACACGCAACGTTGGATTCATAGTAGATCGTTTTATTTTTATGCGCCCACAGAAATAGCGTCGACCAAATGCCTGAATATAGTTTTATTACAGTTTTCAGTCACCTTTTGCCGATACTTTCGGCTCTTATAATCAATTGTAGGCGTCGTCAATGAAAAAATACTCATTCGACCCATCGAAAGTTCGCCGTGTCCACCCGCCCGCCGCTCTGTTACAGAAATCGGACTCCGCGCGGAATAAGCTGCTGCACAAGAGCGCAGTTTCCTGACGCCCACTCTACCTTAAGCCGTTAAGCGCGGTCCTGGCGTGGGCTGGAAGCAGCTGGGGAGCAGATAGCAAAGAATGATATGATGCATGGACATTTAACGTGGCATAGCGTTGTGTTATAGAGTAAAACTTGAGATTGGTAGCATGGCTTGTAATGCCTTCTATCAGCGCAGCTGTACAACGTTGTAGGCTTCAGCATGCAGCAGCAGCAGCAGCAGCAGCAGCAGCAGCAGCAGCAGCAGCAGCA
>JAQIWG010004790.1:0-15469 GCA_034695025.1 Chamaedrilus cognettii | reverse complement strand
GAAAGATTCTGAATGAAGTTGCTAGGCCCTAGGGCCTACTACAATGCTTAAATAATCAACCAGCAACTAACTACGTCAAAAATTTCGTTCCTTTTCTGAGACCATCTTCAACTCTGGTTATTCTTTTTGAGCGAAATCATACCATCGCGTCCGCAAATTTTGGGGAGCTTAGGGATGAACGTTTTCTGAAAGAGTTACGTGGCAGACGGAAACTTTTCTCTGCCCTCAACTTACAATATCAAAAATATTCTAACAAGAAGCGTCACATTTGGAACGTGACACTTTCCAATTCGTATGCATTTTCGGATTTTTAAGTTCAACATGTAGCTTCATATTCCAAATTTATACCTACGCAAATGACATGTAGTTTTATGACACGCATTATTTTATCTTGTATTAGCTATGCACATAGCGTAGATGTGTATAGCTAGGCCTTAGCGCCTATTATAATGCTGAAATAGTCAGCCAGCACTGGGTCAAAAACACCCTCGTGCACATTAGCGCCTGGCTCCTTCCCCTATGTTCAGCTCAAATACAAAATTTTGAGTGTTCCTTTTACGATCTTTTCCAGCCGTCTGGGCGCCCGGAGGCGTAGCACTCCGCTTTGTTTTATAACTCCTAATCCGCTTTCTAATTATTGTGGCGCGGTGCTCACTATGCCTTGTCACGCTCGCTCCTGTTTGCCGACCGGACTTCGCTCTTCTATAGTGCAATAGAGCGCCGTGAAGCAGAAACAAGAAGAAGAAGCACACGGCCTAAGCAAAAGCGGCGCAAGTCTTCGACAGTGGTTAAACTGAAAACTGAAGCATGAAGAATGCGTCTATCCGCGAGACTGATAGTCCGCGGCTTATAAATGACAACAGTAGACCAATACGAAGAAATAAACATAGAAACAAACATCTAAATTCAAAGCGCATTTATAAATAGATATTCGATAATGTGCGGCTGCAAATATAAAATTATTAAATGCGCAGCTGTCCCATGCATATTCTGTAGGTACTTAGTATTTGTATCATAAATTTAAGAAATATGCATGTTCAAGGGCCTTTTTTGTGAGATGTGACTTCGAACCAATCCCATTCATCGGCAAACGCCGTTACGGCAGCAGCAGCAGAGGGTAGACCAACGGCTGCAGTCGTAGGCCCAGTAGTGAGATAGGAGTAGCACAATAGTATGCTAGGAGGGCGTGAGCAGCAGCAGTAGCAGCAGATGCGGCGACTGCAGCACCAACAGCAGCAGCAGCAGCTGCGGCGGCAGCAGCAGCAGCAACAGCAGCAGCAGCAGCAGCAGCAGCACTGCAGCAGCAGCCGACTCGGTCCGTCCTAAACTCGTTCTCGTTGTCTAGGCAACAATCGATAGCACTTGAACATTAGCGTCTCTCGCGTGCCCTTCCCACAGCTTCCCCAGACAAGGACGGATCCAGGGGAGGGGGTGGGGGGATGCATCCCCCTACCAGCATTATTTTTATTTCTTTATTTCCTGCAAATTGTTGAGAAATCATTCAATTATACAGATGTGACAATGAGCGGTGTGAGAATGTGTGATAGTGTCAAGATAAGATGTCAAATGTAAGAGAAGGATGTTCTGGGAACATAGTTTTGGATAGAGTTAGATCGATCGACTTGCTTCAGAACCCCCCCACCCTTCCCCCCCCCCGCCCGCGCGTGAGTTCATTTCGGAGGGAAATTGTAGTACATGTACACAGCTTTAGATATTCACCCCCCCCCCCCCCCACTAACGAATTATGGATCCGCCCCTGTCCCCTGGGTATACCCCATCGTTACCTGCCCCAAACAGTTCTCTGCTACAGCTCAGTTCATCGGCGGATCTAAGGGGGGGGGGGCATGGGCGTCATGACTTCTCACTCAGATGATGAAAAAAGTTGACCCTCAAAAGAGTTCAACATTTAAACGATCATAAAATGCACCATGAAAACAAGTCTCCAAATTCAGTTAGTACCCCCGCTTATGAGTCTATATTTGTTAAGAGTTCTAGCCTGCGCATTATATCACCTATATACTAAAGGCTTATTGTTTTTTAAATAATCTGTTATGCTTAGTAGCGCATAACACCTATTGTTGTTTAAAAAGTTATGCCCGTTAAAGCGTGAAGCTATTTAATAACCTATGGTCGGGCCTCCAGCTTTGATGGGTTATAGTATATCCTCATTTGGTATGCCAGGTAACCTGGGAGGAAGGAATCATTTACTTTATTTTCAGTTAGGCTACATGTACCTCGTCAGTCATTTGTCAGGAATTGACACTGCTTTCTGAATAAATTACCCGATTTCTCTAAGAACAGTTGTGCCGACTTCTATATCCGGTACAACGGTCCCTGTCCCCTCACTCTATGTCTATGCTTCGTGTGTGTTATAAGCAATGGTTAAAGTGGAAAGCAAGAGGTGGGGGGTCCTATATTTTTAAAAAACGTCCACTAAGTGACAATGGAAACATAAATGCATTTTCTTTGCCATTTTTAGGAGTGCGGAGCCGCTCTGCAGAGCCGCTCTGCAGAGCCGCTGCTATGCAGTTCCCTTAACATGGCCTATGCTAAGTAAGTTAGCCTACTGTAAATGTCAAAGATTCTGGTCTTTCGTTTATGGAACAGGATCCCAATATTATTGAAAGTGCCGAGTCTCAGATTGGAAGTGCCGGGTCCCACATTTGAGGTGGCGGGTCCCTAATATGAGGTGCCGAGTCTGAGACCGGGCGGGACCCGGCCCACTTTAACCACTGGCTATAAGACGGCAAGTCTTATTGCTCACGCATCTGAACATTTACGCGCTGCGCGAGCGTCTGCCATTAGATATTATTATGAACACGTGCCCGTGTGCGTCTGCAAGTCGACGCTGGTCCCGACACGAACAGCTTTTGTTGCGAACTGCGGCAGAGGTGCGGAGTTAGCTTCGTCGTTAATAATGGCTTAGTAGTAACTACGGGCTTGCGTAATTGTAGCATTATAGTATGGCATTAACTTAACTTCAATTTTCTCTCCAATCGTCTAGTCTCGCGGCGGCGTTCTAAATTACTATTTCCAATTCTAGATTCCGTGCAACGGCATTTTCTCGTTGGAATTATCTCCCCCGATCTTGCCATCTACCGCGAAAGTGCGCCGCGCTGCAATACAATCATCAACACTGCGCCCCGCGTCTCTCGAGGGGCGGATTAATGTATTCTGCAGACGGCCCCGGCTGCTGCCAGACGATGATTGCCAGTGATACTATTGAGCCGAACAGGAATATCCCTGGATTCTGGGCATCTCGGTGAAAATCGTCCCCGGATTTCACTTTTTGAAAAAAAATCCCCGGCTCGCGTAATAAAATATGCCGTTTTATACGAAAAAAATTCCCAGATATCTGGGGATTTCATTAAGAATCAGATCCCAAAATCGCTCAGATATCCATAAATCTGGTGATATATCCCTAGCAGTGGCATAACTGGTGATTGCAGCCAATCGGAGTTAGTGATATTCATGCCCTTAGGGCGTAACTAGATTTTTCCAATTTGGGGTGGGGGGAAGGCTAAATGGGTGTTTTGGGGAGTTTAAGGGCCGTGTGTATGTAACGAAGATCATGTCTCAGAGATAACAATATGTCTCACGGATAACAATATGTCTCACAGATAACAATATGTCTCACAGATAACCATATGTCTCACAGATAACAATGTGTCTCACAGATAACCATACGTCTCACAGATAACAATGTGTCTCACAGATAATACACTCTTTTATTCGTGTCCCACAGATAACACACTCCGAGCTGGATATCGCTAGCACCAAGGACAACCACCATCAGCAGCAGCAGCCCAGTGACGCCTCCCAGGCCCCGCGGCAGCCCCCGAGCCCCCTCGAGGAGCCGCCCCAGGACCCTGCGGCCATGGACGGCGGCCCTGCCACGACGGCGGACCTTCAGCGTAACGGGTCGACGCCCCACATCGACGAGGACAACAAGACGAACCTGATCATCAACTACCTGCCTCAGACCATGTCCCAGGATGATGTGAGGTCTCTGTTCAGCACGGCCGGGGAGGTAGACAGCTGCAAGCTGATTCGGGACAAGAGCACAGGTAAACGGGAGTGGCCCAAAGAATTTGAACTACTATTAATACCTCATTGGTTTTGCTGCATTATAGTCGAAAAAAATGACGAAAGACGCTTCAAAATATCGCCATCTTGCTAACGCATTTTAACTCAAATATCCGACTATGGGTTAAATCGAGTACGCTTTAAACATATTTTTTCACAAACCTTGTAGTCATTCCTTAACTATGTTAGCAAATCGCTAGAAATGCCTTCTAGAGATGACCCAGGGACACAAAGTCTCAAAGTCTCAAAGTCTCAAAGTCTCAAAATTTTAAAGCCGCAAAGCGGCTTTCGCAGAGCCGCAAAGCTGCACAGCCGCAAAATGCATTTTAACTCAAATATTCAACTAGGGGTTAACCTAGAAAGCCGTTAATATAATGCCGATGGTGCACACTGCGCTAGCAAAGGGAAGGGACATCAATGTCATGAGGCAGCAAAATGGTGGCATATACTCTTATGGGTGAGCTTCAATCGAATGTTTTAATGCAACAGGTCGAACTATTGAAGAATACTAAAGTTAAAGTTCATTCGACACGATCAAACTCCGTTTAAAATCTCTTTTCATTCCAATTACTACGCAAATATGTCACCACGACGGCACTGTTTTTCTCAGGCTATACACTCGCGTGGATCAATTAAAGCTGAGAACGATAGCGTACAACGTTGCGCCTTCACGTTCATTGTACGCTACATGGCTGCAACCGTCAAAACCAATAGTTTGTAAAAAACCGATCGGCCGTAAAACCAGAATTTGCTACTATACAGTGCAAGAAATTTTTCTTTTTCTGGCTAAATATCGATTGTTGATTGGCCAAATGTTGAACGCGCGCTCGGAACCTGATGCAGTTTTAATGTCGTTTCAGCTTGCACTCGCGTAGGATTCAATTAATCTCCCATTCGGTAGTATTGTGTGATGGCGCAATATTGTGCAACCGTGTGTGTTGCTGTTCCAAGAATTGGTTGGTGGAAGCGAATAGGTTTTGGATTCAGCCGTCCTAAGCGTGTCTGGGGGGGGGGGAGGTATTTTTTAACCGATGATGGTCCATCCTAAAGCCAGGTGTCTATTTTTCCCTTCGGTACAAAATTCACCAGGGGGGGGGGCATAAAAGACGAGCGTTTTTCCACAAACTAACAAAATAAAATTATTGTATGCGTGTACATTGTACGCGAATGTACTACGTCAAAAAAGCTTTTCATTCATGAGGGCATTGTTTATTTATTTTTTGACCCCTTACCCCAGTTCAACAGGACATCGATAATTCTTAAAAATCCACTTAAGGGGAGCCATTTCTCACTTTTTATTGAAAAATGATGAATTTGGACAAAAGATGAACATTGACATTCTGACTCTGGCATCTCACTTCTATTATTCAAACTACAATGTGCTAGAACAATTTTCAAATAGCATAACAATCAGGGCCTGATCTGGGTCCTGACAAATATTACCAGAATTACCCAGAATTTGGCACAATATTTTATTTTTGCCAGGCCGTATTTTATTTTCACCAAATTTTGCTACGCATTTGTTCTCCACTGGCGCACTGGAGTATATTAGGTTTATTGTTCTGTTCAGCATTATAGAGGCAGTAATGGAGAAGGAAGGATGACTAAAAAATTCCCCAAAGACTTTCGCCAAATGGAAAAAGATTCGCCAACAGTAAACTTTTATTTTTCTCAATTTTGTCAACTGGCAGATCAAGTCCAGATTAAAATATATAACGGCACCTAGGGCTGTTTTTCTTGGTATAGATATACATGTACATGTATGTGGAAACGCTGCCGGGAGAGACGCGTGGTGCTACACCATGCGATCAATAGCGCCTACTCTATAATTCACGTCTGAGCTCGCCGGAGGGAGACAAAGGATCGCAGCCTAGTGTCTCCGGATGACTTCAGTCCGTCCGGCGCCTTTTGCAGGGCTTCAGTTAAGCTTTTTTCTTGGCGTCAAGACGCCAAGACCCAGGCGTTTTGGCATCTCGAGAAGCCAGGGGCTTTATTTTCTGGCGTCGCAGCCATGAGAGACTACAAACATTGTATGAAATATTAGAATTAATATGGAATTATTTACAGCTACGCCGCAGCCTTTGGAATCTGACGTCTACAGACGCTGGGGTACAATCTTTGGGCGTCTGTGTCAAATTTCCTGGCGTCATAGACGCCGCGACGCAAGTTAGCGAAATCCCTGGCCTCTTGTACTCTATGCACGGCAGCAAACAAGCAATATGCAAGTCATCCCTTGCATATGCAAGGGATGTTTTTAGCATTTTTCCTCCAGTTTATAATAAACCTAACCTGACCATAACGGAAACGTAAAGTTCTATTGGCAGATCTATCTTAGGACTAGCGTAACCTTGACCCTTAGCCTTATCTCGACCTCATGGCATGCCCCGATGCCTCCTGTGCCCTTTCCGTGTTACAGTGTTCTTTGTGTCTTGTATGGTATAGCTTGACTCTTGCGCCCTGTCCGCGTTTTGGTGCCTCATCCTTGCGCGCAAAGCAGCAATGTCATTTGTACCAAGACGCTACGGTCTGTTAGGCTACATCTGTCCCTGTTTCAAACACAGTTTCAGTGTTTGTTTGTCCGTGGGGAGGATGGTTTATTTGATCTGGCACTGATCTATGGGCTCTGGAGTGGGACTATGGAGGCAATGCCATTGTGCCAATAGGAAGACTTCCAGTGTGCCTACACTAAACCCTTCCAATTCGCGGCAGTATAGGAACTCATTAACACGACTAAGCAGGGTGTGAACAACAAACTGTCCGCCTAAAGTTATAGCAACCGCTCCAGGGTCCTGTTTCTCTGAGTTTTCGTAACTTTAAGCCTAGACTTAGTCCTAAAAAAGATTTGAAAATAATTTTATCCAACAGCCGACCGCCGTGAC
The DNA here is from genome assembly GCA_034695025.1 of Chamaedrilus cognettii. Classification (NCBI taxonomy): domain Eukaryota; kingdom Metazoa; phylum Annelida; class Clitellata; order Enchytraeida; family Enchytraeidae; genus Chamaedrilus; species Chamaedrilus cognettii. The sequence goes on along the minus strand of JAQIWG010004790.1, from coordinate 8,504 downwards.
GTCATCGTTTGGTTTATTGCAGTGGTGCCGTGGCGGTGCGGAGTTTCAAATAACTACGACTAAAATTTGCTTTGATTTTCTTAAGAACTTCTTAAGACTAAAATTTGCGTAAGATATTTTGAGAAACAGGCTCCTTGATGTCATTAACATCAAGTTGGGCTCTGTGCCCACAATAAAAAGCTCTTAACTAAAAGTAGCATTTTCTTAGATGATAGTGCCTCAAATCAAAGCGTGCTTACTTGTACAATGTTGCGGTGCTGTGCTATTCACGGAGAAACTCAAACTCAGCTAAGACCTTTACCAGATCATATTTGTAATTAATTTAGCTGGATAGCAGGTTTTCATTGAAACTGTATCTCTTTGCCAGGAGGTGGGCTTCATTCACGAGTATGAGTATTGTCGAACTGCAATTTTTCTGACTGTTGTAATATTGGTTGTGTGCAGCGCCCTTGTGATGACTTCGATCATGTTTGGGCGCTCTAAAAAATTGTCCGAAAATTATTGTTATTATTATTATTGTGGTTTAGGACAAAGCCTTGGTTACGGCTTCGTCAATTATAAATTCGCCGATCAAGCCAAGAAGGCCATGGACTCCCTCAACGGGCTCCGGCTACAAAATAAAACGATTAAGGTAAGACCTGTCGCATGATATTAGAAGTAGAACTGCATATTAATTTTATCAGAGGCCTATCCTGTACATAAGCCTGTGTTTAGTTTATCGCTTGGGAATGGAGTACCAGGTAAACTAAAAAAAGATATTATTAATTAGAAATAATACGATATATTTGACTGGTTATGTAACCGTCTGAACTGCAATATGTATCATATTTCATATTTTTCATATTTTTTAGTAAGCTCAATCAACTAGGTCACCGAACGACTCTTTTTGATATTAATTATATTAATCAATTAATTCTATTAAATTAAATTTCACGACTATGCATGTAGAATTTTTTTTATAATAGCGATACAACTTTGCATCAATGTCATTCTGTGATTTTCATTAAAAATTTGGTTATAAATAAAATATAGAGTGAGGCGCTGTGGTGTAGTGGCTAATGCGTTGGACGCGAGTAGAGTCCTGGGTGCAAGTCCCGGTTTTTCAATACAAGTAAAATACATACAGGCCCTAAAGTAAAAAAGAAGTGTGTAATACGGAAGTCGGCAGTCGATAACATTGCAAAAAAATTATTTGTTTATGGCATTTTAAACTTTGGTTACGCTAAATCTAAATGTTTAAAGTCAATATTCCTCCCCCCTTCCATGGATTGCCATTGATAAACGTTCAGTTGATTGTCAGTGATTGATTGATGATTGGAAATCGCTGCATTGATTGTCAGTAAATCAATGATGATTGATAATCACTCTGTTGATTGGCATTAATTGATTGATTGAAAAAATTCTATGGCGCCCTAATCTGTCCTGAAGCTTTCAAAAGGGTCTGTACGCTATCCATCACTATATTACATGTAGCATTGTGTCAGTTTAAGTCAAACGCGCTGTTTTGTTACAAAAACCAAGCTTGTAAACTCACTATTCTCAATTTATCAAGCACGAAGGCTATAACTTGCAGTAAGACTATTGCGAATGCAAGGATATTTATCACCTAATGTAAGACTATTGAGTGATGTAAGGCAATTGCCTAATGCAAGACGCTTTGGTCAGGTGTCGCTAGCGCGGCCGAGCAGCGACACGATCAAGGGCGCCAATCTGTACGTCAGTGGCCTGCCGCGCAACATGCCGCAGTCCGACGTAGACCAACTGTTCACGCCGTACGGCAACATCGTGACGTCACGCATCCTCTGCGACCCACAGACCGGTGAGTGGCTGATAGTGACGTCACACAGTGTAGGTTTAGAGCCAGTTATATACAACATCGTGATGTCATGCATCCTCTGCGACCCACAGACCGGTGAGTGACGTTATATAATGCTTTATGACCTGATTATCTTGATTCCTTTTATCATTTGAATTTATCTCTCTCTTCAGTGCTCTGCCAAATGGCAGGTCTTTGGTGTCCAAACCTTCCACCCTAGCCGATCCTTGGCCCTTTTTTCATATCTGCATACGATTCCTTCTTCGTCTATCATTCCGATATGTGGCCTTCCCGGTCCTCTCTTGCCCTCCATTCTCCCCTCTATTACCTCTCTCAACAAACCCTCTCGTCTCATGAAATGAATTTATCTACCATTAAAAGATTTAGTGTAGTGGCATCGAGTTATTTAAATCACACGGGGCCGTGGCGTGCCACACATGCGAGGTATGGCACGCCACTGTAACATTGAAGTGCTAGGCATTACACTAACATTTAGTCGCGTTACATTCGTTGTATCATCCAGAGGTAATAAAAATCTATTTGTGATCTTTGTCTCAAAAACACTACAGCTCCACTTGGCAGTGAGGTTCAAAATCTTCAACAGCCTATGTGTGATGCATCAAGATCAATGCAACAGGCATCCCCCAAGCAACAGTTTTGTAGATAAACGACCGACGTGAACGAAACAACCTGAGATGGTTGCTTTGAAAGCGGAAGACCATGAACACGCACGCAGACAGCCGAGCAAGGGTGCGGCGAAGCCATAGCGGCGAGGCGAATAAAGCAGTGGGCTGGGATTTATGCTGGCGCGAGAGACAGGATGTAGTTGAGTCGTGTTTCCAGATGTTTTTGTTCAAGTCTGTAGGAAGCGTGCACACGCACGTTCGATGTCTGTCGGCTGAGCGCCTGCGTGGAGAGGGGAGTTGGGAGATGGGAGAGAGGGGTTGACTTTTGCCGAATGGGAGATTGCATTGGGAGTATTTGTTTACATGCAGGTTTTTTGTGGTTTTTGGTGTTTGTTCTATAACATAGAAATACCCGTGGAACAAAATTAACTTACTTTAGTAGACCTACTTTTAATCGGTATTTTGATAATCCAAAATTGAAAGGGGGGTCCAAAGACTGAAGCGATTCTGCTTTCTTTGGGTATTTCAACATCATCGTTTTTATTGCGTAGTGCAATTTTGAATATTGCATCATAGTTTGATCTCAAATTGCCTTATTGCTAAATTAGAGCAACAGTTATCTAGCAGTAGTAGCCTACCATAGAATAGTTATTTTTCTAACGTTAGATTGCACATCATCAGTGCAGTAATTTTGGGCAGTGAAAGAAAGCAAGCACTTTTTAAAAAGCAGTATCGTCTAATGCTAATGTGCCTTATGTGTTATGACTGACTAGACGTTGGGCCTTTTAAGCTAATATGTGCGTACCGATACTCCTATTCTACTGCAATTATGTCATGTCCGTAGGGATAGTTTACCAGTGCAGAAGCCTACAGCGTACAGACCGAGCTATGCCCTTCTTTATCTGAGTATTTACTGCAGGCCGTTTCATCTCTGAATCGTCCGCCCCTTTTCCTCCCCGCCTCCCCCTCCCCCCCCCTCCCTTCGAGGGAAGGGGAGGGCCCCGTCCAGCTGGCCCTAGTTCCTCCAGTGCGCTTTATCTATTCTGCCTCTAGTCTGTTTCTGAATTCCTATCCTCCTTCTTATGTTCCCCTTGACTGTTTGCCCGGTCCTCTACATGCATGACTCTTTGTCCGCCGCATTAACCACTGCACCACAGCGCCCCTCCACTTTTTTATAACAGTTGTTTAAAAAGATAGTTGAAACTAAGGTCAATCTTTGCGCAATTGCACATGGCAAAAGGATATTGATCAAGTCCATACACACTATACGGACTTCTTGCACATAAAATACGTGTGCAATTTTGCTTAGTTAGCCAAGTAGTAGTTGGCATAGAGCTGAAAGCAAACTGTTTCATATCTGGTTCAGAGAAAATTCTATTACTACATCTGCTGCTTACGAATTCAACGTAGACGTGGCCAAGTACAGTGTGCAAGCCAGTGCTGCCCAAGCTTCAGTGTTTTTGCAGCGCCACGTATTTAGGCCCGGGCGCTGCGTTGCGCCGCAGTCACGTGAGCAGACTACCTAATCGTTTCCTGTCCCGATAAGCTTGTTGTTGCACTATCCACTGTCGGAAATGTGAAACGGAGATGCGATTTTTGCCGACCTCGCACACATTGACCTACTAAACGCTTACTCGCCTACTACATTGCAGGCCTTAACCCTTCTTTTTTCAAATTAAAGGACCGTGCGTATAGTAACAAAGATTATTACAGTCCGGTTCTGTGTAAGAGGGCAACGCGCAGAACCACTCACCCTTCTTCAGTCGCCTTTTGCGACTCGCCCTGGGAGCGCTGGGCTGCAAGCCAATTCTTTGTTCCCCGATTTATTGATCCTTCTAGTGCCGTTTATAAGTTTGCAATGAAACTGCTCATTTTTGTTTTATCTTTCCTGAAAAACTTTTGGATGTATTTTGCTAGAGCGCGAAGAGTTTTTTCTCTTTAATTCTTCTATTTTGTTTAAAAATAATTTAATCATTTTTTCTTCTGGGGGAGTATAGTCGTATACAGAGGGATTTAAAATAAAAAAATTTATATGCTCACTTGTGAAGGTTCCTAGCTCAATAGGGAAATATTTTTCGATACACCAAAGATCATTCTACTTCCGTTTCAATGCCCGACAATGACATGTGACTATTTCTATATAGACGACATTGATCGAAAGTCGCCAGGCGGCCTCTGCGGTGGGTCACGGTGCGATAGCTGCTTCGAGTCGATTTATTGCTTTATGCTAAAGGCCGCAAGCGCATCTGCCCACAGCGCAGTTGGTGTTGTTAATATTTATAGAATTTTTAGTTCTTCTTCTTCTTACCGCCGGCCGTCATTGCTGACGCTGTAGCGCCCTCTCGTAGCACCTTCCGCATTAATTCTCCACCCCTTCCGGTCCTCTACTGTTCTCACGCTGACCTTCATCGGTTGACCCGTCCACTTTGTGATGTTATCTTCCTATTGCATTCTCGGTCTCCCACGTCCACGCTTCGCTTCAATTCTGCCTGCAGCACCGTTTTACATTTGTTTAAAGTTAAATTTATCTTGGATCAGTCCGGAAAGCACCCTAACCATGACCTCAACCTAACATTATAATAATTATTATTAGGTTTAGGACTATTACCTTGGAACCTAGAACTTTGTAGAATCTAATAGCAATTGTCATGGGGCTAGGTTAAATTTTGCAATATCCTAAACATGATCATGATCTGAACCTAACCCATATTTGGTTTTGTTAGTGTTCGATCAAAGTGAGATTTAGAAGAAGCCTAAGTAAATCGCCAAAATCCAAAAAAACATAAAAATGATAACAAGCCGCCGGTCGATGATTTGGCCCTCCTCCCTAATATAGGAGGCTACGTTAGGCTTGGTTTGGCTGGGCTATTTTGGGTTAGGTTAGCTGCGCCAAGCCCGCTGTGTGAACCTGTGCTTGTCCCCTGTCCATCGTTTCCAGTCATGCTATTGGTTGGGATGTATCACTAGATTTATGGATACTTCAGTTCAGTGATTGAGGGATGATTTGATTTTTAGTGTAATCCCCAGATATCTGGCAATATTTAGAAAAAATAACGGTTTTTGTGCTTTAGCACAAAGAGCTATTATATACAGTCTGGTTTTGTGCAAGAGAGCCCGTTTTTCATAGAACTGCTCCCCCTTCTTTATTCGTCTTTTGCGACTCGCCTGGGGAGCTCTGGGCTGCAAGACAAATTCTTTGTTCTCCGGCCTACAGGGGTTAGTATAAAATGACATATTTTGTAATGGCAGCTGGGGATTTTTTGGTCGAGAAATGCAATCTAGGGATATTTTTTGGGCAAGATACCCAGAATCTAGAGCTATTCCATTTCGGTCCGACGGTATCACTGGTTTCCAGCAGTCGGCTCGCGAGCTCTGGCCACTGAATCACTGGCAGTGACGCTTGATTGCTTTCGAATTACACTGACAGAGAAAGCAGTGGGATGTCATTGGAGGTGAATAGGCGTTCATCCATTCATTCATGCAGTTTCTCTAAAGCGATTCTTTTTTTAAATTTTCTCTACATGCAATTCTACGATCAATTGGAATAAATGTAATACTTATTGTTGTAGGTTTGCCAAAATGTAGAAAAGGCGCGTTTACGCTGACGAATACTTGCATTATTGACGCATTGTGCTGGAATTACCCGCGTATTTTATGGGCAATACGTACCAATTGTATTGGCATTACTGACGTATTGCGTTAGAATACCTACGTATTTTATTGGCAATACGTAACTCTTGCACTGGCGTTACTGCCGTATTGTATCGGCATTGCCTAACTACTGTATTAGCACTACTGATGTTCTGCGTTGGAATTACATACACGTATGCATTGGTTTTCCATTGCCTAATGTATCTGCATTGCGGACGTAGCTTTTGTACTAGCATTACAGGAGTAGCGTGTTGGTATTGGGCTATAGGCCTACGTAGTCTATTTGCATTATCTGTAATTTTTATGCACTATTGACGCCACTATTAGGCCTCTGTAAGGCCTCTGTAAGGCCTCTGTAACGCCTCTGTAAGGCCTCTGTAAGGCCTCTGTAACGCCTCTGCAACGCCTCTGTAAGGCCTCTGTAACGCCTCTGTAAGGCCTCTGTAAGGCCTCTGTAAGGCCTCTGTAAGGCCTCTGTAACGCCTCTGTAACGCCTCTGTAACGTCTCTGTAAGGTCTCTGTAAGGCCTCTGTAAGGCCTCTGTAACGCCTCTGTAAGGCCTCTGTAAGGCCTCTGTAAGGCCTCTGTAAGGCCTCTGTAAGGCCTCTGTAAGGCCTCTGTAAGGCCTCTGTAACGCCTCTGTAACGCCTCTGTAAGGCCTCTGTAAGGCCTCTGTAACGCCTCTGTAACGCCTCTGTAAGGCCTCTGTAAGGCCTCTGTAAGGCCTCTGTAAACCTCCGTTTTGCGTTTGGATTGATACCAGAATTATTGGTTTATGCGTGCTTGTCTGTACCCCAGCATATGGCCGTAAAAAGATGGCCTTGTGATCGACGTTTTATTCGGTGTAACTTCTTGCGCTTTCAAAGGTTAACCTGTAGTATTCTGAGACGCCTGCATCGTAAAACTCTTAATATTTCTTTCTCTCCACTCGCTAACTTCTAGGAATGTTTCCTGTGCAGAATGCACGCAGTGCAAACCAATCCACGTTCCCGCAGTGATTTGTTGCTCCTCTCACTCGATAGTATTTACGAGCATTCCAGCGTTGCGAGAGAAGCGCGGATGATTGGTCTTCGGGCAAAATTGCAAATGCCGTCGTGCGTGCAACTGTTATCAGCGAACGGGGCAGAATGATATTAAAATGCTCATTGCGCGTGCTCTATTATTGCTTTGTAATAACTGTCTGTGCCCTGGGTAAAGGAAGAGGCTGTAAAGAAGGAAGACAAGCAAGAAGAAGACAGTCTAGCACCCAGGCCAGACGATGCGTTTGAAGAACAAAGATCTTGCTTTTTGAAACACTCCTGTTTGGAGTCTCATACCCCAGCAAGTCGGGGAACAAAGAACAAACTTGCAGCCCAGAGCTCTCCGGGCGAGGCGTAAAAGGCGACTAAAGAAGGGGGAGTGGTTCTGAGGTGGCGCTCTTACTCAGAACCGGACCGTAATAGTCTTTGATACTACACACGGTCCTTAAAATGCAACCACCCCCCCACTTGTGTTTTAAACGCTTGTACTTCTGATATGAGCATTTCAAACGTAAGGTAAGCATATGTTACACGATGCATTTCAAAGTTTTCAGATGCTAGCAGGGTGTATAGGCTAAAACACAAGAGTTTGGCGCGTCGACAATTATTATTATAGAACCGGTCAGATCGCGTTTCAAAAGAGCGTAATTTCGATTTTGGCTACCGGGTATATTGTTTTTGGAGCCCAAAACGTTTGCCCTTTTTTTAATTTTCCAAAATGAGCTTTTTTTCAGTACGTAGTATCAGTACGTCATTCTGAAAATTGAGCTTATTCAATTAGCAAAAAGGCATAAACGTGAATAATTAACCAGAAGACAAATGCATCTCCACATATGAGGGAAGTTTATCGGGGCACAAAAGCGTTACACATGAGCGTTACACAAAACATTTTTGTTCTCGCTGGCAGTGAGTCGGAAGTCTATCCGAGCACAAAGCGTTATATCCAAATATTAAAAATGCTTGTACAATGTACATACAACATTGTACGTACAACATTTGTGTACGGGCTGAGGTCATTTGTTTGCTGCAGCGTTATGAAGCTGTATTCACGTTTCTGCAGTTCGACAAACAAAGAGTCCTGCATACGATCAATGTTCTCAATCCTTGCTTGTATGACTGAGCGATCCAATGCATGCAGGACTCGCTGGGTTCCCACAGGAATGCTCCGGCTACCCCTGCAGGCCTAGGACTCGGGCATCAGGCGGATCTGCTGACGATTGCGCTGCACTGTTTATCTTCCTTTCCGCTAATGAAAGACGTTCTGCGCGCTTCCAGTGTAGTTAGGCCCTATAGCCGTGTTGGCTGAGATCCATCATTGTCGTGCATTGGCAAGTCTCGCGCGGCTACGTGATAAAGGGCTTTCTGGACGCGAGAAGATAGAAGGATTTGGAG
>JAQIWG010004789.1:0-15470 GCA_034695025.1 Chamaedrilus cognettii | reverse complement strand
CAATCCCTGAAAATTTCAAGGAAATATATTTACTTTTGGCCGAGTTATCGCGAATCTGCTAGGGGGTTGTTTTTTTTACGCACCCTGTAGTCTGATTCAGTAACAATCTGACCATCCATATCCTTTATTCCGCAACTTTTATCGAAGGTTCTATTCTGCCTTGTAGTTTTTTAACTTTGTCATACATCAAGTCAGATCTTTCTCTTCATCAAATTCCTCCAACTCCTCACACTCTTTAGTCTACCATTTCTCTCGTGCTCTGTTTCCCTTCTCAATTCATTATTCAGTTAATTGTACATCTTAGTTCCTTCATCCATTGGTGCATTCTTAAATTTCCGTATCTCCTCTATCTTGTTTATTCTTATTCATGGCTTCTTCGCCGTGTTATTTTTTCGTAAATCCAATATTTCTCATTGCGCTTTCAGTAATCACTCCTTTAAATCATTCCATCTTTCATTCACACTTCAGCCTCCCCCCCTCCGTGTCCAATTCTTCACCTCTTCCTCAATTGAACTCCAAAAATTTACTCTGATTCAATTTTTGTCGTGCCCAATTCCTCTTTTTCCCATTGCTTCTCCGAATTTTCTCGATTTTGACTATTGTGACAGTCAAGGTCAAGTGTCTGGACGACGTGACCTGACAAACATGTTCCGCACACAAATGCTGTCTTCAAATGGCTAATTCATCTTTTATGCCACTACACTTATCTGTGATGCGTCCAACTAAGGCAATTTGTGCATGTAATTAAATTTGCGCCAACCCCCTCTCCACACACTGCACATGGCCACTTCCCACATTTCTCCATCGTTCCGTCTCCACATCCACTTCCTTTTGCCTTCATACATTCTTTTCACCTGCAAATCTTGTCCTTCAATCTTTCTTCGCTCTTGCAATTAACACTAAATCATCCGCATTCAGTAGCTCTAATGGTAACCCAGATTTCGTCTCACGGGTAATCACTCCCATCACAGCTACAAACAACAGTGGGTCCAACACTGATCCGTGATGAAGTCAAAGTACATTGCCATTACTGCCCTGATTAGCCATTGCCTGACCCTCAACTTTCTCAGCCGCCAGCTTCCAACCCCTCTTTGACTCTATTGAAAGCCTTCTCCATATCCACAAATGCGTAATATAAGTTCACTGATTTAGCCTTTCTTCCATCTGCCTCACTAACAAAATTCCATCAACTGTTCCATTTTCAGGCATAAATCTAAACTGCATATTATCAATAGTGATTTGTTTTCTTAATCTTTTCTCAAGCACTCGCTCTAATATCTTCATACCATGCTCCAGCAGTTTGATGGCTTTATAACTATCACACTGCATTGCATCACCCTTTAACTTATAGATTGGAACTAGGGATTTGAATTTCCAGTTCTCCGTGATCCTACCATCTCGGATAACTTCATTGCAAATTTTTGTCATCCATTTTACACCCTGTTTTCCCGCTGCCTTAATAATTTCTACCACCACTTCTGCAGGCTCACCAGCCTTGGATGATTTAGATGCCTTAATCGCTTTCGCAACCTCACTTTCCTTAATTCTATCTGGTGGTCCCTCAACCATATCTGCAGCAAGATCACGCTCCCAATCATTTTCCACATTCAAAAGCTTTTTCATGTATTCCTTCCATCTCTCCTTCACCTTGTTTGCATCGACTAACATCTTGCCTGACTCGCTCCTTAAACATTTGCCGCCCATCACATCCTCTGTCTCCTTTGCCATCTGTTTTGCGATTTAAATACATTTCGTCAGTCTTCTTCCATGTCATACTTACTCGCAAATTCCTTTCTTTCTGTATCGTCTGCTATTGCCACAGCCGCTTTAGCTTCTCTCTTTGCGAGCCTGTACTCTTTCTCCTTAGTATCCACATCCACTTCCCCATTCTTTCTTGCCTTGCTCCTGGCCTTGCAGCATGCCTTCTTCTCGTCTACTTTCTTTTGCTATTCATTATTCCATCACCCGGTCTCTGAATGCCTTGGTGGTCCCTTGGTCCTTCCGCATGTCCGTTGAGACGCTTTTAACATCTCATCGCGCGCCTCGACCCAGACCTCATCTGCACTCCGGCCTTGTCCCACACACCCAAGATTAACACCTAGTCAGATATTTTAGTTAAAATGCACTTTGCGGCTTTTCTTAGCAAAGCATCCATTCCAACCTCCTCCTCGACATGCAGCGAGCCTCGACGAGTCTGTCTGGCATGGCGCCTTCTGAAGCCTTTTTCATCCTTTTTCTTCACTATCATGCAGCAAAACCAATGACTGCCTCATCCTTTAATTTTCAGATCTTTCACTTTTTTGCAACAACCCCCATGGTTTTTCTTTCTTGCATCAAATCGATATCACAGACCAAGAGATGATGTTGTGCAATACATTCTTCCCTCGCGATTATTTTGACGTTTCTTTTCAACTTTTGATGGTTTCTTCCAATCATGATGTAGTCTATTGTACTCTTGACTGTATTCCAATAGATTCGTATGTAATGAGTTGTTCTCGATTCCTTTTAAACCATGTGTTACACACCACCATCTCTGTCGCCTCCCCAAACTCAAGTATCAAATCTCCTTCAGTCTTCGCAAGCGCTATTCGTAAGCGGTTTTAAGCGAGTTTTAAGTGTGTTTCATGCACTAATCCTACAGTTTATCTACAATAGTTCTTAAAGCCAATAATTTGACAGAGCTTAAAACTTGATTAAAACTCGCGTAAAACACAGCTAAAACTCACTTAAAACTCGCATCTGAATAATACTATATTCATGGCATAACATCGGCTTTAGAATATTGTAGATGCTCAAAATTGAGCGCTTTCTTAACATTCAGCTTGAGCTAGACTTTGTCAGAATTGGGATAGTGTTGTCACATTTGAACTAAGGATGATCACAAGTCACAAGACGCAGGGTGTCGAACCAGATATCGGGTCTATCAACATCAAATAAAGAATGTAGATCTAATAGAGATGTCAGAACTTCAAGCTAAGGCAGCTTAACCCTAAAACTTCATAAAATACCATACAACATCGCTTACATCATTATCAGAGCATTGATTTATTAAGCATAAGCATAATCATGATCTAACTTATAAGCTTTTAAATGGCTTCAAGGATTCCAATGGCTAGATTGATTTAATTCCATTAAAAACGATACCAAAGTACCAAATGTCAATGAAAAACTTCTGTCACCATCGAAATTAACGCAATAGCACGACAGAAACCGTCCACCATATGGCTGATATTGTCAAAAATCAGTAAAAAGCAACAAGATAGGCCACTACGGCTAGCAATTAGAGAACAAAATCGTTTCACTGCTTTTTGCAAATGTTAGTGACAAGCTACCTTCTGTATCAGCCAAGCGAAAACAATAGCGCTTGGCAATTCTGAAGATGCATTGCATTTTACATTACAGTAACTCTGAATCAAAAGTTCTGAAGTGAATTTTCAAACCAAAGCACTCTGAAACTTTATATTTCAATTTCTTATATCATACAACACGCTGATACATTTGTTCAACCTCAAAACCATATTGAAAAAGAGCATCTGGAGAAAGAGATTCCATTTATTTTTATAATTTTTCATAGAATGCGTTACGTACAGAAAGAAGGTTGATCTACAACCCTACCTAGATAGATATCAATCCATCTATGTAGACAATGCAAATTGTGTGAAACTTGTTCTTTTCTGCGAATATCTCATTACATGAACGAACCAAAAGAAACCAAAGCCTCATACGCATGAGTCGCGTTGCTAAAGTCCAGGAATTCAGCAAGTACACCTGGTATTTACCACTAAAATTTCATTCTACAGCGTTCCCTACATACATGTACATCCTTTAATTTTAAGGACAAAAAATTAGAGACAAATAACCAAGTGCATACTTACAGAAGTCCGCAACAAAAATCTCCAAAATTTTTTTAGCCGTACAGAATATGAACCAGAAACTCAACCCACACGCTGTTCTCCTAAGTGCCAACAATGTTCAATTAACAAATCACAGCCAGACAAAGTTGTAAAAATCAGTAGTGAATTGCAGTGACACCACTCGATGCAAAGAAATTAAGCGTACAAAAATCATTCGTACCTATATAGATAGGTGATAATTTTCTTCGTTATTCGGTCTTATTAGCGATGCACAGATCTAACTTTTATGATCGTTAGATCATAAAAGTTAGATCTGTGCATCGCTTTATTATAAATGACTGAATGTCATGGAATGATATTATTAAAACGAAAATTGCTCCATTTGAAGACGCTAGACTTCATCTCTTTTGATCAAATTGCATCACAGTTATCACTTCTGTTCTCGGTCAATTTTGTGTGTCGTGATTGGTTGGCTGGCAGATAGAAGATTGTTGGAACTTACGAGACCCGCAAGTGCATTATTTCAGTAGGGCAAAGAAGCTTCTTCAGATAATGCTACTAAGCGCAACATAGTTTATTAACAGATATTTCGCAGTCAAAAGCGTCAATGGTCCGATCAAATTCTGCTGAACTGCATCAATGAAAGAATTGTGCAAGCTATCTGAGATCTAATGGAATTAAACATACCAATTTATCGGTACTTCACCCATTATAAATAGGAAGCAACACAAGTTTAAATGACTTGGCACTAAATTTTTAATACTTTTTTTTCTTCTATTAGTTGGTACCGTACGATAGATCCTACACCCTCTTCTAAAAATGTAACTTTGTGTTCAAGCAGTTTGACCTCAAGCTATATAGCGTACATTTGCTCCATTTAAGGTACTGATAAACAAAATTGTTGAGGGCTAATTTTGCTCCAAATGACGCAGAACAGCAATTGCCTTAAACTTGTCTTAAAACTCATTATAAATTTACTTCAAAATTTCAGTCACAAACTTCAACAATGAAATTTTTTGTTCTACTTGTCCTTGAACCAGAATCAGGAATAAAGACAATGTGAAAAATACTTCTCATAACAAGAAAGCCAAGTTTCATCAAAGATCAAATTTCTGCCACTCAATCATGCTAATAATAGGCATGTACATAATCATGCACTGAAAAGTTATTCACTGAACCTTGTCATCGCTAAGATTTTTTGCATTTGGGCACAGTTTTCAATCACATCGTAAAAGTTGCTAAGATTACTGGCTCGGATCAGGATCAAAAATAATTTTGCATTTGGGGACAGAAAAGTTTACAATCACACCTTAAAAGTTGCCCAAGATTACTGGCTCGGATCATGATCAAAAATAACTTTGAATCGTCACGCAAACCAAATTCATGCTCCAAAGGTCAGAGAAACTAAGAAGCTGGATTGATGGCTCAATTTAACTGTAAATTGAGTGATGACGTCAACAAATATTAAAAGTTATTCTAAAAACAGAGTAAGTCTGCGGAATGGTTTGTAAATGTCATTTTTTTGGCGTGTTTTGATGAAGTACTGACTGGCACAAATAGCGCTTTCTTTTTACTATTGTCATCAAACCAGAAATCTGTCAACATTCATGAGCGACAATTAGTGGCAGGTGTTTTGGCTACATACTATCGATTTTTTAGTTTATAAGATCACAAGGTGTTACCAGCCGCATGACTCACAAGGACAGTGGTTTGAAACTAAGGGTTCCGACCCACAAGTGAGTTGCGGGAACCGTTTTGATGGGTCAAGAAGAGTGCAGTGATATCATAATTTTGAGACTAACCGGTAGAAACTGATGACTCTGCTATGCGAAGACTGCTGCAGGTTCGCAGCATGCACCGTACAAGAGTGATCCCTATACCGTAGCATAACTGTAACTGCAAAACATGAAATTTTCGCGTGCATACAATTTTTGTCAATTTCACGAATCAGCAAAACTCGTGAAAATTACACGCTCGAAAATAATGCTGCAGGAGCTTTATATCATGGGCAGTCCTCAAAAAATTAAGTGCAACAAAATTTTGAAAAGGCAAAACCGCCAAAATAACATGCAGCAAAAATTTCATGTTTTACAGTATCTACTATCTACTAAAATATTACTGCAAGCAATACAGATATTGATTACCCTACTTTATGATAAACATTTCTTACTTGAACAAAAGAAGTTAAATGTATTGTTTAAAGATTTATCTACTTTCTTTCAGTCGCCACATCTCCAGATTCCAGTCAGTGACCACTATGATCTAGTGTCTCGGGTCTGTGCAATGATGTTATTGCTTATATAAATATTCTGAATTAATTGCTTAAACATTAACGTTGAGTAACAATATCCGCTAAATTGATTTATACCCCAGGCCAAATGAATGTGAGTGAGTTCATTAGTAAAACTGGCTGATATCTGAAAGTTTAGTTAAGAATTCTGTCTATTCGTTCTAGTACACGTTTGATATTAATATTATGTATTTTATTTGCCAAATCAATGACAGCACATCATCACATCAAATCGAAAAAAGTAAATAAATTCTGAACCAAAAGGTATAAGTAAATAACTGAAACCATAAGGAAATTTTTTATTGTCCAATTTAAACAACACATTGCAACAAGCTTTAGCCTACCGATACGACATTACATCAAAAGATAATGTTGTGAATTTAATCCTGAGTCGCATTCCAGCCATTTAAACACTTGGTACTTAACTGTTGATCCACTATCGTGTTTCGCAATGTTATACTTTTTCATAGTATTTTCATAGTCATCATCACCAGTTAAGGAAAACAGTCTTAATGGCAATTAGTCCTTCAGATGTAGCATGTCTCTGAAAAAATTAAGTTTTCTAATTTCAAATCTCGAACTAGACGACAAACAACCAGAATACAACTGACATAATTTAATATTATTATTTTCTTTGACATGAAATTAGAAAAAAACAGTTGAGTAAATAAAATTTATGGAGTTTATGTCAAATCTTGAAATACCGAGTGCCTCCAAACCATACAAAAGTACTGGCATGCAAAAAATGTCAATAAGCGACAAAGTCAAATTTAGAGGCGCCCGCGTCCTAATTTAGCTAAATATGCCACTTGTAGCTTGAAAGAATTTTTGCCGATTTCGTTGCACGTTGCACTTAAATTATTTACTTGAAACGAACACAGCCCTAAATATTTGATCTCTGATTTGCACTCAATTTTTTTACCATTTAAAGCTAATTTACAGTTTATAATGTTGTGCCTAGGACCAATTCTTAGTCCAAAAGATTGTTTCGCATTAATCTCAAGATCACAAGAATCAAGGACTTGGGTGCAAATATCGACCATATGCACATGTGTAATTGAAATTGAAAGAAACAACAAGTCATCGGCAAAAATTACTGCGTTAAAACACATTCCTTTAATAAAGCAGCCAAGGCCGCTTCTCCTTGAACAGACTATGTCATCCACAAAAAGTGCAAGGAGCTTAGACGACAACATTGAGCTCTGCCTAACCCCTCCGAGTCAAGTGTTACGAAGTAGAAAAAACTATTTTCCCACCTAACACAGACCGTGGATTTACTGTACCAGCATAGTAGAATCAATATAACATTCACCGAAACATTAATCCGGTGCATTAATTTTGTAAAGAGTTTCTTGTGGTTGACCTTGTCAAATGCTTTATAATGTCCAGCTTGCATAGGTTGACGGTTGAGTTAAGCAGAGTCAAATGCTCTACTGTTTTTCTACAACAATATATTGCATGAGAACAACTATGACCTTTTTAAAATCCATGATCTTAGCTAGTATAATTTCAAACAATTTCGAAATAACAGGCATTATTGTGATACCCCTATATGCATCAGAAGTAGCAGTAGATCCCTTTGTGTCATCCTTAGCAATGGGACTATGATGCCAATTCCGAAAACATTTGGAACGTAACCACAATGTAGCATAGTGTAAAAAATCTTGGTCAAACACGACAAAACTATAGGATGGCAATACTTAAGATATTCTGCAGTTAGTAGGTCATAACCAGTGGCTTTTCTATTATTAAGCTAACATCAATATGTGCGTCCCCTCTCTATCCCTATGCATTGTTAACCCAGCCAGGTTAGAGTCTTGTAGGGGTGTGAAATTGGACAGAAGCTGAGTTTTGAGATTGTGTAAACTAACAACCATTAGAATATTCCATCCCTATGCATTGTTAACCCAATTGCGCCAGTTTTGAGAAAGCTTGCAAGGGTGTGAAAATCGGACATAAGCTGAGTTACGAAATTGTGCAAAATAACAACCATTAGAATATTCCACTGTAAATGATCTTATATGCTCATCCAAAGCGGCTAAGCCAAATATTTCACAAGCCCATAAAAAGCTAAAGCCGAAGCTTCTTTATATACGACATTACGTGTGTATATTAACTCACACTACCTCAAAGTTTTCGAACATCTCTCAACTGCGATATTCTGTCAAACCCTGAAGACTCATGATCATCAAACTAGTTCAACATTGCACAGTGTAGTCGTTAAGTACATGTAGTCTGAAACACACCAGGTCAGTATTTGTCATTTCATAAAAAATTTATGTTCAAATGTTTATTTGTTTATTTGCACGCCATTCTTCTTAACACAATTTGAGAAGACAGATGCCCCGGAATAGGCCTGCTATCACAATCCTGAAGAAATTTGCATGTATTTTCTGATTGTAGAATATATTTACATAATTAGTTTCTGAAAGTCATCAAGATGCAGGTAGCCACAATTTATTTATCCTTTTGGTGGGTCGCCATGCCAGAAAATTTGAAAAGCACTGCACTAGGGCAGTCCCATGAGGGTGGTGGCTAGCTCGTCTTATTCTTACTGCCTTCAGATTAGAGAATCTGTTGAGGGATAAGGTAACTTGATTATTAATATTTAAGAGTAAAAGCCCTTTAACCCTTCGTCTGCTGACTTTATTGAATTAAAAAGCAAAGATGAAAATATCATTTTTTGCCTGAAAGTTCAAACATTGATATCGTTTTGTATCAAAAGTAACAGTATTATTAAGTAAGTAAAGTGGCATACATGACATTAAACAGTTTCCGGGAGTCCTGCCCCTGCTACCAACATTGGACAGATTGGACGGCAGGAAGGCATGCAATCTGTAGAATATGCTCCAACAGGCCACGAACAGGACAAAACACAATCTTGTGCTCATGGCTCACCCCAGTATCTTTGAGACGATGCTCGGGTCAGGGGATGCTAAGACGAGCGGGTGGTGGTTAGGGAGGGTGGGGTAACCTGCAGGGGTTGGGGAGGTGGAGCCAGAATTAGTTTGATGCCTAGTCTCCTAGGCCTGGTATCAGTTGGGCCTAGATGCGCGTGTGGAAGACAGCCAATGAAGGCACATTGGTAGTCTTCCAATGTACCTTCATGCGGTCAGGGCACGTGTGTGCGTCGTGTGTCCGTGGCTGCAGTATCCGACCTGTGCTAACATGAAGAAACGGATGAGAAAAACTGAAAAGATGAGGACTCTTAATAGACATTTTTGTGATCAAAATTCATCCAACCACTTGTATTTGTAAACCTACAGCAACTTCAAAATTAGTCAAATTTATGACCATGCAACATGATATACAGTGTCATAAAAAAATATCCCCCTAGAGAGTTTGCGATAACTCAGCCAAATTTACAGTACATATTTTGGTTTCATATTTGCAGGGATCGAAGCTGAGAAAATTTGACATAAGTTCTGAAAGTTTTACTGGGAAATATATTTGTGTTCAAAAGTTATGAAACTTTTCCCCAAAAAGTCCAAAAATCTTTTTAACCAGCACAATTATGCCTGTAAAGAGCCTTTTGATGCCTGTCGGTCTCCGAAATTCGTTGCCAAACTGGCCAGACCTAATTCGTCTGACAACAATAAATGTGGGAGTGATGCCTGAAAAGCATCAGACCCACAGACCCAAGCTAAAGACAAAGGTGAAACTAAAAGCGAACCGAAACGCGATCTTGACAGACTTGCGCAGTAGCAGTTTATCCACATGCATGTAGAAGGAGACACCAAGCATTAATCAGAGCAGACGGCGAACATAGTGCTTATATTGCTGACTAAAACCAGTCGATTTTTTTCAAGACTACCAGTTTATCCTAACTGATTCAAAGCACTACGACTGAAAAGCATCAAAAGCATGCATAATTGCGCTGTTTAAAAAGACTTTTGGACTTCCTTGAAATTTTTTTCATAACTTTTGAATGCAAATATATTTTCCAGTGAATTTTTGAGAACTTATGTAAAATTATCCTGGCTTCAATCCCTGCAAATATTAAACCAAAATATATAAATTTGGCTGAGTTACCGCAAAATCGCTACGGGGAATTTTTTTTGTCACGCACTCTGTAGGCTATATGATATAATTCTTACAAAAAAGAGTGCCCAAAAGTATTTTAGCTATCATCAATCCAGCCAGTAAGCTAATGGCTTAAATAACAATAAATTTGGTGCAAAATTTGATATACCTTCCCTGAGATAGAAGGATTTAAGATGAAAGAAATTAAAGAAAGCACGTGGTTGGCCAGTTGAATCGCCAATCAGTGTCGCCATAGGCTGCAGAAGTATACTTTGATATCATCAAAACATTAGCCACGCTGCCTACTAAAGGTCTGCCGATAAACTGTACAAATCATCGATCGGTGAATAGCGCTAGGCGCCTGTAGAATCAAACCAGAACAATAATTATTTCACTGCCAAATAAATAGGCTACTAACAATGATAGCACAACGTGCTATATTTTGTTTTTTACTCCACTAATGAAAAAAGAGTTAAAACTGAGTTGATACAACCTGAAAGCCATTAATTCTGAGAAATCACTGATCAATTTGAAACGGTAACAATGCGGTTAGTAAATGATATCCTCTATCTTACCTTGATATCCTTACAACTTGTCATCTTAAAAAGTTGATCCATCTTCATAAGTACAGCAAAAGATTCTGATTAATGTGGAAAATGTGACATGAGCCAGCAATGATCGGAACAATCAATGGTTAACAGCAAGCTTCCTGTACTGTTCTTGAAGTTTATCGTTAATCATTCCCTAACTTTATCATCCCTAATATGGCATAAAATATCGACTACGGAAATTAAATGTGCACAGGCATGACAAAAGTGCAACTTAACATTCTAAGATCCGGTGTGCAAAACTACTACAGGAACAAACAGGAAAGATCTATCAACAGTTGATAAAAGTCGGGCAAGTGATTTAATGCTGCTGATCCTATGACGTAACTGACAGCATGAGGTGACAAAAAAAATTCATGATAACTCTGGAAATGTATCATTATGCAAAATTAAATTAAACTGCAAATTTAGGCACCATCACAAGTGAAAATTTTTTTATAAAGCGGTTGACATTTATTAAGTTACAGCCATGTGTTTCGTGCATCTTTATTTGAAACACGGTGTTGACCTGCATGCACTACTACAGAAGAAAGTTAGACACATGCTTAGTAAGGGCAGGTTCTGTATGATGTGAAAAAAGAGGCCCTTTTTAGACCAAATAATTTTTCCTACACAATCAAATCGTCTAAAAAATAATATTTTCACTTGCATCCAAAGTCAAATATTTAGTCTTAACACAATTATTAGCATACATTGAAATTAGTTAAGATTCACATCGCAACACTATATACATTCAAACAGCTCATGTTAGTCTTATCCAGAATACTTGACCATTATGGACACACGACGCCCAATTTCATCCAATTACACCCGCCATACTGATATCACGAAGCGAAATATCTTTCTCCATCAGAAGCAATCCGACGATGCACGCATAATAATTTCAACACTACACGGCGCCCTCGCCTGTATTGCATACAGCACTATGCAATTATGATGGCGCACTCTGAAGTATAGCATTGACCCTTCAGTCCATATGTGCGTCCAATTTCAGAACTATCATCACCTCTACTTTGTTCCTGATTTCTTGTCCCAACGATCTCATCAAATCAATTCACTTCGCTCGACTTCACCTGGTTTTCTTTCATTGAGCAAGTTTCCATGGATGTTGCTGGCATGGCTATGTCGAACTGTTTGGCCGTTGTTGCTTTCTTCTCGTCTCCCCTTCCACCCGGCTGTTGAATGAATCCACCTGCAATGCCGATAGCCTTTCCCTGGTCTCCATCGCCTCCACTTGCTGAGCTAATCTTTGACTTCTCAAGCTGCTGCTCGCTCGACGCAGCCCCTTTATCTTGAGCTACTCCCCCTGATTTAGGTCGGGAAGGCTTGACCTCTTTCATCCCCTCCCCTTCGGCCGTTGCCGACTTTGGTGACTGACCCACACTGCCCTCGACTATCTCTTTTGACAATGCATCCACATCGCCTCTTTTCGCCGCAGCTGATGCTTTTCCCGAATCATTTTTCGTTCCAAGGGAAACCTCAGCTGCTACTATGGAACTTTTCGTTGACAATTCCGAAGCCTTAGCAGACGCTTCTGAATTCTTTTTCGCTCCCTGCAGTGAAACCTTGGTTGTCCACTCCGTGCTGCCGCCGCCGGATGTCTTGCCGACAAGGTCCCTCCTGGTTGAGACATCTGCATCCCTCTGCAGTCCCGAATCCCTCCGCTGTCTGCTGGAGTCATGCCTTGTCATTCCTGCACGATCTGAGTTCTGCCTCTGACGCTGCTGTTGCTCAGAGTCCTGCCTTGTTCGCACTGGTCGATCTGAATCCTGCACCCTTTGCTGTCGTTCTGTGTCCAGACCCTTCTGTTGTCGCTCTGTGTCCCCCCACTGCCGATCCGAGTCCCGCCGGGGTCGATCTGAGTCACGACGTGGTCGCTCCGCTCGATCGGAGTCACGACGAGTACGTGCAGTGAAGCTGCTGCGACTTGTGCCAGGGGGGGGGAGGCCCCCTACCG
Source organism: Chamaedrilus cognettii (assembly GCA_034695025.1). Taxonomy (NCBI): domain Eukaryota; kingdom Metazoa; phylum Annelida; class Clitellata; order Enchytraeida; family Enchytraeidae; genus Chamaedrilus; species Chamaedrilus cognettii. The sequence continues at coordinate 2,738 of JAQIWG010004789.1, read as the reverse complement.
CTCCCTCCTCAACACCAGTCTGCACCACCAGCATAAATACTGTGTAGAAGTCCAATCCACACATTGAACAAGCCATCCCGCATCTGGACAATTACATTAAATACACAGTGCAAAAGTTTGGTGAGAACTGGATGAAATTGATCGGCAGTTTAGAAACTTGCATATTATGAACTCTTGACATGATCTACAGTATAAACACAGCTCAATCGATGTGACTTAAAAGCCATTTATTGCACAAACTCTGTGGTGTGCACAATCCTGTAAACACCTAGGGCTACAAACAATAGTTTGTTTAAGGACCGTGTGTCGTAAAAAAGACTCTTACAGTCTCACTCGGTGTAAGAGCGTCACCACAAAACCGCCCCTTCTTTAGTTGCCCTTTGTGACTCGCCCGGGGAGCTCTGGACTGCAAGCCAATCAATTGCTCTTCGGCTTGCAGAGGTGCTACCCAGCCGCGCCTACTCACCTCCACCCGGAAGTCTTCGGGCCGTTTGTAGTGGGACAGCCATTCCTGCAGTCGAGGGTCGATGTCGACTGAACGCCGCGAGTACTTGAGAAACGCCCAGAACTTCTCAAGGCCGTACAGCTGACCTGCAGCATCTCACTTACATTAATGCTTGCATGCTTACCCATTACACGCAATAAAGTGGCTTCGATATTAACTCATTAATTCTCGCTACTCGCTAGTAACTTAGTAAGCTACCATCAAGCATGACGTTAAGAAACTAATGTGCTAACAGCTAGATGCCTCAAAGAAAACACACAACTTCGAGCACATTTTTGACGAAACACGACATTTTTTATAAATCCGCATTTCAGCGCCTATGAAACCTCAAAATCTAGAATTTGCAGCAAACTGCTAGTCTTGCACAGTACAAGCGACTCATTGGTGTGGTGTTGTGGATTTATAATGAAGGGGGGTCCAAAACTTGTAAGAAGTCATAAAAAGTAAAAAGTTTCTGTCAATAGCCTACCGTATCTGAGGTTTAATTTAACTCAATCAAATCATTAAGCTATTAAATAGAACCGTCAATGGCGAAAGTTTGGGCAGAAATTTTCTGACCGGATTATATTTCATACAGGATGGGCCCAAAAAAACAACCCCCTTGGACTTTTCATATATAACTAAGGCAATTTGCATCCTGCAATCGTCAAATGTGGTACAGACATAGTCTGCTTGACTCGTTCATTGCATTCTATTCATCATTTGCTCCTGTGTGACAGTGCATGAAAGTAGCTTGAACTGCTAGAATGGGTGTGTGACTGTAAAGCGCCCTGGTGATGACTTAGGTCATGTTATGGTGCTATATAAGTAATCCGATATTGATTGATTGATTGCTAGTCATCTATTAAAACTTTCGACGTTTTGCGGCTACTTGTTTGAGTAAATTAAAGATACTCATTTCTGTCAAGTTTCGTGAAATTTTGTTTAATAGTTGTTTGCAGTTGAGGACTTAAGAAATTGACTGTTTCGAAATATATTTTGCTGCAAAAATATAACAATTTGGCGATTCTACGAATTCAGAATTCAAATTATATCCTGTGATGACTAAATTTAGCACACATAAATAACCATGCAATATTAAATAAACAGTTCCTCCAAATTTAGTGTCATTCTGTGTAATGGTTCAAAAGCTATGAGCTATTGATATGGGCTTGTCAGTGTCTTTGTAATGAATTGAAGACTACCTTATCAACACAGTTTCTGGCTTTTGTATCATGAGAAGGGATGCTTCTTTTTTTTATTGCAATGATTTGAAGTTATAAATAAAATAATTCAGCCATTAATCCACGCAGATAAAATCAGAATTGCTACTTAGCCAAAATCAGTTTATGGCAAGCATCAGTAATTAGCATCTGCACAGCAACAATGCAATTTGTGTTCACAAGCGGTGGGGTAGTCAAATTCAAAAGCTAATAACTATGAAACGAATGGATCGAATTCCATTAAACTTGGTAAATAGTTAAAGTTGGGGAAGAGGAACAGTCACTTAAAAGTTTATTTAAGCCACTTTTTTTGACACGTGACCAAATGCTAGCGTGCATAAATGGGAAAAAAAGTTTTCTCCATATCAAATATTTCTCAGATTGCTTTCAGAGATCCTAGTCAAATATTTCTTATCCAATGCTACATGTTTTTGGGCCGAATTTGTTCAAACCAGAGATGGTGGCGAGTCACAGTCAAAGTCGCAAATGGGCCTACCGCTCTGCCATTTTGCTTGTCAGCTTATGAGTTTATTATTTATACATTTATAACAACAAAGATTATAATAATGCAGTTATATAGGATAGCGGTGAAACAATGCTAGGCTTGGGAGATCGGGACGTCCGGCGTCTGTGACATTGATGGAATCGGCACGATCAGAGAAACGGCCCGTTTATCTGATCTAATATCAGCATTAGGCTGGTCCACAAAAAAAAAAAAAAAAATCTGTACTTCTCACCCCCTAAGTTTGTGCCCCTAGTCATAAAAAAAATCCTTGCCAAGTTTCAGGGAAATAAAAAAATTTTTAGAGGTAGACCAGTGAGGTTAAATTTTAAGTCTGATAGGGTAATGCGTTTATAGTGTTAAACATTTTAAAACAGACAACATATGCTCTGGTGACAATTCAGGCACATTTACAAATGTACTTGATGACAATTGCTCTTATTTATATTCTTCAAAGATAAGTGCAGGGACTGGAGAAGCTCAGGCTTGCGCTGTGATGCAATTGTTAGTCGAATGGGGTCTTGTCGAC
>JAQIWG010004788.1:0-15473 GCA_034695025.1 Chamaedrilus cognettii | reverse complement strand
GTAGTACTGGTAGTGGTATATCACTGAAAATACTTTCGCATGTGGGCTACTGATGGATGCTGCACTGTTTGACGATCCAACCGATGACTGCCTCATTGATTCGCGTGCTGTTGGTATCACGGAGGTGTTCAATCTAAGGTCCCACGCGTCTCGAACACAGGTGCAATTAGCTGAGAATCACCTGTGACTATATTAGGCCATGATCGATAAGATAGTCCACTATTAACCCCAGCAAGTCGGGGAACAAAGAATAGACTTGCAGCCCAGCGCTCCCCGGGCGAGTCGTTAAAGGCGACTAAAGAAGGGGGAGCGGTTCTGTGGCGGCCCTCTTACGCAGAACCGGACCGTAATAGTCTTTGTTATTCACACAATGATCCTTAAAATTCAACCCCCCCCCCCACACTCGAGTCCACTGTTTTGTTTGGCCAGCAGATGTGGCAGGTTTAAAGGCACAACGGTATGAAATAGAACTAACTAGGGAAAGCCTGGCATCATTTGACCACGTTCAACCGCCGTTAGCTGGCGCTACAATCCTATATGCATACTTGCTAGACCTGCCAGTCACCTGACTAGCGTTGTCTTTGAGTGTCAGGATCAGCTTAAGTAAGAAAAGTGATTCTGGATTTGTTTTTTTGTAGTTTAGTGTGTGTGTTTAGTGCGTAGCACAAAGACTATTATATACATTCCGATTTTGTGCAAGGGACCCCCGCAGCACTTCTTTAGCCACCTTTTACGACTCGTCCGGGGAGCTCTGGGCTGCAAGCCAATTCTTTGTTCCCCGGCGTGCAGGGGGTTGTGATTATGGAATAACCTGCTGGCGTGTTGATGACAGGGTAGGTCAACCATAGACTGTTAACGGATACGCTAGGCCCATGTAATTGCACTGCCTGGAATATAATCACTAGATTTAGGGATATTTCAGTGGTTGTTTGGATCAGCTGTTTAATCAATTCCCTGACTTCTAGGGAATGGCGAATTTTATAAAGGGAACTAGGGATATTTAGTTTAGAATGTCAATCTTGGCATATTTCTGACAGAGGTATCCAGAATCTAGGGATATTTCACTTTGGGACAATGGCAACATTGGATTAGGCTCTTATAAACAGCTAGCGATGAGCTGTCCTTTTATATAAACGGTTAACGATCGCCTTGTATTATATAAGCCTAGAGTATTATTGTGTAATAATTGGTATGGGGTATATTCTAGCGTGCAGTTCTCTGAAGCATGTGCAGTTCTAAAAGTTAAATGTGCATCTCCAAAAGTGAGGTTAAAACGAACACTGACTGTTAACCTCGAGTTGGATATTTGAGTTAAAATGCATTTTGCGACTTTGCGAAAGTCCCAAAGTCGAAAATGGGACTTTGGTACTTTGGGACAAATTGTTGCGACTTTGTGACTTTGCAACTGCGACTTTGAGAAGCAATGCATCCACTCCAGCCTCCTCCTCGACACGAAGTGAAAATCATTAGCAACATGGCGCTATTTTTAGGCCTTTTTCATCATTTTTCTTCACTATAATGTAGCAAAACCAATGAGGTATTAAGTGTAGGCTAAAAATAAACGATGTCTGTTGAAAGTGTTTCTTGTACATCAGATCATCAATATTTGTTGATGCTCGTCAATCAAGCGCGTAGATTTGCAGTCAAACCAATTGCTATCGAAAAATTGACAATTTTTCACAGCTCTCGCGTTCACTATTTCTAAATTTGTAATTAGGCCTACTGAAACTGCTCAAATTGTTCTGGTTGTCAGACCTACTCTACTAACCGACATAGGGGATGCGCGAAACACGTTGGGAAGAAAATAGAAGCATTCGAACAGTGGTGCTGGAGAAGAATGTGTACAAAATACTTTGAACAGGGAAAAGAACAACATCTCTATCATCAGGCGGATCGGCGTCTCGATTCTGTTAGTTGACGCGAGCACCAAACAGAAACTAGTATATTTGGACACATAATGAGAGGGGAGGGGCTGGAGAAGGGGGTCATGATGGGGATGGGGAAAGGAAAGAGAAGCAGAGGAAGGCCGTGAATGAGGTGGCTGGACGAGATACGGGAGTGCATGGGGATGACAATCCAGGAGCTGAAGGAAGCAGTGAGAGAGCGTCACGGATGGAGGAGTATGATTATGGAGGTCACCAGAGGTCGTTCACGACCTGACGGCCCAAGGTGAAGGTGACAAATTTACTGTCTGGCCTGACACCCAAAGTAATGCGCGCAGTGTGAGTGGGCCGACTTAGAATGTGAAAATATTTTTTGCGATGTAGTTGTGAAAAATTGATCTCGGAATATTGAACTTGACTAATTCTTCCACTTTGATTAGTTTTAATTCAAGACTCGAAGTACAAGAAAGCGCATTGTTGTGCTTTGTGTGCACAAGCGTCGTGTTGCATTTATGCGAGCAAGAGTGTTGAGTGGATAAGTTTTAACTGTTAGTTCATGGCAGCGGTGCGGTACTGTCCTGCTGGATGATTCTGCTGCAGTGGGCACTGTAAACCTATAGCTGCTGCTTTGTTACTTGTGCCGGGGTACTGCGGTGCGGGTCTGCACAAAATATTGTATGCGAATCATCTTCGTAAAACAACATTTTATGAATATTTTTTATCCTGTTGCGCGACTCTGGTCTTGACAGCATTGCTGACGGCTGTAGTCCGCGTGTCTGGGGTCTAGGCTACAGCTCAGTGGGGGCGGGTGAAAGGGCTTGTCGGAGCGAGACCTCAACTTATTCTTGACCCGCTCCACACCGCTAGTCCCCGCCACTGTTACAGAACGTGTGCAGCGTGTGGTGTTACAGTGTAGGTGGTTAGACCTTAGATGATAGTATGATAGATGATGAATTATAGCCTCACAATGTCCTCATAGCGCGTGTGTAGCATCAATGCGGCACTCATTGTGAGGCAGCAGGCCGCTAGTCTGGCTGCAGCGCTTCTCTATGGCGCGATGTCTACAGTTAAATTTTATGCCAAACATCATTCATCAAAGTCAGACTAATTTATTCAGCTCCGATGATATGCAGGCTATTCTTCGTTCTGGTTATCGCAGCCTGTGTTATGGACTGCTATAGAGCAAAACTAGCTGAGCTCGACTAACCAGAACCAAATATGAGCTTAAAATCCCCAGGCAATACATGATCCCGCCAAAGCAATGCTACTATGAAGATTTTTAAAACCGTAACTTATACTCGTTTGTGTACTTGAAATAAATTGCGTATTGTTATGCAAAATTTGATTCTTTTGTCACTTAATTCATTTTTTCCTTTCTTGAGAATTGTGCCAGAAGCAATTCGCATCGCGCAGTGAAGATTTGCGGAACGGTTCCTTACAATCGGTTGGTTAGCCTATTTATAATTAATTGTGTATTGTTACGCAAAAAAAATTTCTTTTGTCATTTTATTCATTTTTTGTTGTTTTCTTGATCAGGTTTACTTTCGTCGTCACGTGACCTCCTGCGGGATCACGTGGCAGCTCGTCGACCAATGAGCGTCTGATCTCTGACTAATCACAATGAAGCTGTGATCCACGGCTCAGTATGGCTCAACCGACTAGTCTATTTTACAATTGCACGGATCGTGATCGTGTAAAATTTTTGACGTAGAGAGCATGCTTAGAAATAAAGTACCATTGACTTTAATTTACAACTTCTCTTAATCACCGCTATAGACAATAGCGGTGATTAAGAGAAGTTGTGTGATCTATAAAATTATTCTGCGCTACTTTACATATTAATTTAATTAATAGTTAATTATTAATTTAATTAATAGTAATTATTTACTGTTAATTAAGTCAATTGTCAACCATAAACAAAGTTTAATAGTAAATGTTTTGTTTTTTAATTCTTAAGTTCTTAAGTAAAAGTTAATAGTAAATTTACTACTAAGAAATTGCAAGTGTGAGAAACGCTTAGTATAAATTTTATCAAGAGGCGTGGGCGTTCGTACTAAACTATGGCTACAAAGATCAGTGATCAAGGGTTGACATGTGTGTGTAGTTGTACGCAGCGATGAAGCCGCGACTTTTCTCCGCGCGCTCGGGGCGCTCCGGGCTCTCCCCCCAATCCAGTGCGCAGTTTGCGCTGCTTAACGTGGCGTTGCTGCTCACTGCAGCACTTGTGCAGCAGAGCCACGCGCAGGGTACGCAGCACTTGTCACTCACTGCATATTTTGCTTGCAATGTTACATGCAATTTTGCATGCAATTTTGCATGCAACCATGTTAAGAAAATTACGATGTAAAATGTCTTTAACTGGGTTTCATGCAAGCCGTGCATGAAACTAAGTTAAGGAACAAGCCATGAATCAAACCCAGTTGAGGAAATCCTTGTCATGACAACGGACATTTTAAATTCTAATTTTTTTTAACATGGTTGCATGCAAAATTGCATGCAAAACTGCATGCAAAATATACATCGTGAAAAGGAGGCCTTAGGCTCTCGTTCCACGATGCATTTGTTGCATGCAGATTTGCGTGTGTGAAAAGTTTGTAATTATAATACAAACAGTGAGCTAACGTCACAATGCAATTGACTGCAACCTACCGCTGCGAGCCGACGCGCGGCGCAGCAGTCAATGGAACTGTGACGTCACTTCAGCTCTGGTAGTTTAGTTATAAACTTTTAATGCATGCAAAGCTGCATGCAACAAATCCATCGTTGAGCGAGAGCTGTACTCATTCACTCACGTCTTGTCTTTACACTTCTTGTGGCCTCCCTAGTTAGCCCCCTAGTTAGACCCCTAGTTAGCACCCTAGTTAGCCCCCCAGTTAGCGCCCCAGTTAGCCCCTAAATGTTTAGAAATGATGGATTTGGAACCAAGACTAAGGACATGTTGTTCTCTCACTCTCTCTAGTGCACTGCCAACTGGCAGGTCACTGGCATCCAACCTCTCCACACCTGGCGGTCTTCCACCATCAACCTCTTGTTCAATTGAATCTGGTGAACAACAGTTCTTCAATCGAGTGTTATTCAAAATATCTCTGAACTGATTTACAACCGCCAATCAAAGTAAGTTTAAATTAGATCTGAGATCTAATTTGCACGATCTGATTGGGTTGTGACGTCATCTTTGCTCTGTGATTATTTAAAACCTAAAAGCTCGCGATTGAGCAACTGGGCCTTATTAAATTTGAAGCATATTTATTGCAGAAAACTCGTCCACGGCGGGACGCTATTTTACTTTTTGGAGTCAAAGCGGCCCTCAATTCACATGCAGCGGCCTTGTAATCCAAATTAGATTTCTCTCACTCTGTGGTACGTATGTGGTATCCACACTGGAGCGGCCCCTGGCGGGACGCTGTTAGAAGCTTGAGCAGCCCGGCGGGACGCCGTCTCGCGGCGGTGCATGGCAACTACCGCACTGAAAAGTCTAAGACCCAGTTGCTCAATCGAGAGTTATTTGGCTTTAAATAATCATAGAACAAAAATGACGTCACGATTCAATCAAATCTCACAAATTAGATCCAGGATTGTTTGAATAACACGCCAATATTGGGGAGTTATTCAAATAATCCTAGATCGTTCAACTATAGTTCAAATAACTCTCTATTGAACAACTGGGCCTCACAGTCTGTTCGATCTGTGCTGCAGTCTGTTCGAGTCTGCTCGACCTCGTGGTGCTGATCGACAACTCGGGCTACGCCTCCACACAGTGGCAGCAGCTGCTGCAGGGCACCACAGGCCTCATGACCGCCCTCAACCAGCAGGTCCTTCTTTCTTTCTCTTATTTTTATTGTGTCACAAGGGCGCAAACGTCTAAACCTGTGTGAAAAGATGGACATTAACAGATTAGACGATTAAAAGGCTCAATTATGTTCTGCAGGAACATATAATTTTTGCAGCATGTTATTTTGTCGGTTTAGCCTCTTGCTAATTTAGCTGCTCTTAATTCTCACTTTGTTGAGAACTGCTCGTTAGACCACTATATACAGGTGTAATTTTTGCGAGCTTAACTGATTCGCCAAAATTACACTACTCAAAAATTTATGTTGTACTGTAGATCTTTAATTCGCCACTAGGGCAGTCAAAGCAGCAGAATACATAATGTATACAGTGTAATAAAAACGAAGCAAGATGGGAATCAAGCAAACAGAACATAAATGCACTGCAAACGTTTTGGTATACACATGAAGCAGTTAAGCGCCATTCAAATTGCTGCGAAATTGCATCCAAAGCAACTTTTCAGGCACGTTTCCACAAATTGCAGGTTAGAGAAAACTAAACTTTATTTGAATAAAGTTTTATTTTTCCTAGTCGGCACTTCATGGGAACACGCCTAGAAAGTTAGGCTACTTTTGAACAATGTTTGGATGTAGTAATAGACTGACAATTTCTGATCATGTTAGTATGTCAAAATACATGTTGTTTATTGTGCCTATATTTGCTAGCCCGTAGTTTGGTTACATACTATAGAATACTTTTTCTAGTAACATTTGTTCTGATTGGTCCGATGCTACGCAGTACCCCATTGGTCAGACCCAGACGCACGTGGGGTTCGTCCTATTCAGCGACTTCGGCTACATCCAATGGCAGCTGACGCAGTACTATGACGTCACGAGCCTTAACAACGCCATCACCGCGCTGCAGGCTTCCACCACACAGCTCAACAACGACGCTGACGGACTCACCAAGGCCGAGCTTGTCATGACTACCTCCAGCAGGCCAGAGGCCGTCAAGGTCCGTCACGCAGTGGTTAAACTGGAAAGCAAGAGTTAGGGGGTTAGGGTTAGGTGATTGCCCCCTCCCCACTGTTATTTAAAACAAATCAATCCCTCGTGGAGCCTACTATCTAGATTGACACAGCCCCCGTGCATGCTTCTCCTCCCCTGCAGATCGGGGAACACAGAATTTATCTGCAGCCCAGAGCTCCCCGGGTGAATCGTAAAAGGCGACTAAAGAGGGGTGAGCGGTTCTTTGCTTGGTAAAGCCGAGACCGAGGCACTGAACTGGACTGTAATGGTCTTTGATACTACACACGGTCCTTAAACTTCGAAAACACCAACACCCCCTGCATACTGCAGTACCACTATCTACCCCTTGTCGTGTCCACAGGTGATCCTCGTCTTGGTCAACAGTCGGATGGACGACTCACAATCCGCCATCATCGAGGCTAACGTCATCAAGTCGAGCCTGGGGCCCAACAGCCCCATCATCATTCCCATAGCGGTGGGGCCTGACGTCGACTTGAACGAGCTGCGACAGACAGCGACCGACCCTGGGAGTGTCATGACTCTGGACAACTCCCAGCTGCCCTCGCTCTACAGCTCCGTGCTGCAGAACATCCTCCCGTCCTCCGTCTGCAAGCCTGGGGGTGCGGCATCGAGCATTTATTATAATACGTTTAGTCGTAGGTAGTTGTTTTTAGCCGTGGTTTAGTTTCTGGCATATTTTTTTGTCATTTTTTCACTACTCGTATCTCCTTAACCGCGTGATGAAATTCGACGAAAATTGATCGAAACATGAAGCAATGATACGAGTTCGTGCGGTAACAATTTAATTGACAACGCTTGTTGCGTTCCATAGTTATTGAAGAAATTCATAGGGTCCTTTATTGCTGAGACACGGTGTCTTTATATCTGCTTACACGCAATATTATATTAGCAGTATGAAATCAATATTGTATTTCACTTCTATAAATATGTTTTACAAATTATATCTTATTGTTAATAGCGGTATAAATAATGAACGCACTCGTATTGTGGCAGATGTGGGGCCGCCAGGAAACATCGGGTCCACAGGAGCCACGGGGCCATTCGGACCCCCGGGGGGAACTGGCTTCACGGGGGCCACGGGGCCTGTGGGGCCTTTCGGACCCAACGGGCAGAGCGGGCCCAACGGTCCACCTGGATCCAGTGGACCTCCGGGTATGTCCCCCCTGTTCTAAAATAATTTTCAAACCCAGAGATATTCGGATACATGTAGTAATTAAACGTTTGAATTCTTTTAGAAATTGTTTCCTGTTCTTTTAGTTTGACTACGAGAAAAAAAAAACCTTTCATCTGGTCTATACTGCATTCCCCCATAATTTTATAGTTGGTTTTTTAATTCTCTCTCTCTGCTGAATGTGAATCCTGTGTAAAGCAGATTGACATATTATTGATGGTCTTGTGTTATTTTCATAATTTAATTTATATATATTTTTTTTCATATTCCTTTTCAATCGTCCTTAAGAACCATCTTTTAAAGGGTTCAGTATAGGGGTGTATGCCCATACGGAGATTTTTGTTTCTCATTTACTTAGTTCTTGTTCTTTCGCACGATTTGATATGTACTGTTTATGTAACCATTGTATGAAACAATAAACTTGAAATAAAAAGTTGGCAGTCATGATTGTAACAGTAATGCTGCTGCATGGCTTCCTGCTTTGTTACTTTAAAATCTGTAGTCACTGTTGAATTGGACTAAATTCTAGGTCTTTTGGTTCAATTCTGCAGGATTGGTGGGATATTCCGGCCCCCAGGGCGCCCCGGGCCAGTCCGGCAACTTGGGGCCCGTTGGCCCTGGTGGCCCAACAGGCTCCAGCGGCCAACCTGGCTTCCAGGGCCTTCCAGGAACGGCAGGCGGAACAGGATCAGTTGGGCCAGCAGGGCCAGCAGGGCCCAATGGGCAGCCGGGGCCAAACGGGCAAAGTGGCCCTGCGGGCCAGCCAGGAGGGATCGGACAGCCGGGGCCAAGCGGGACTCCAGGCGCTTCAGGCTTCCCGGGCCAACTGGGAGCTCAAGGCGGCTCTGGCCCGTCAGGGCCCCCGGGGCCAGCGGGGCCACTGGGGCCGATAGGCCAGCCTGGGCAGCAAGGACCAGTTGGGGGGAGTGGTGTTCCAGGATTTGTAGGCCCTTCGGGCCAGCCGGGTCCTGCAGGGGCCTCAGGGGCCACGGGAGCGTCGGGTGGCTCAGGGCCTGCGGGGCAGTCGGGGGCCGCGGGCCAGGCAGGCGATCAAGGGCCGCAGGGCCCGCAGGGCCAGGCGGGGCCTGCTGGGGGGTCGGGATCACCGGGTGGACCGGGGCCTCTGGGGCCAGCAGGGCCAAATGGACCCTCGGGAGCTCTGGGTGAGATTGGGCTGCTGAATATATTATGCAAAGCGAAGTTCATTTCAAATTTATTTGTTGTATTTGTCGAAACGGGCGTCTAACGCAAACATTGATTGACTTTTGCAACGTAGTTAAGGATATACTTCAGTGAACATTTTTATAATTGGTATTTATTATTATTTGGCTTGAACTTGATAAGAATAGATCTCATAAGAAGAACTGTTTTTTCTGGCTCAGATCGGCTTATTAGTGAATGCTATAAAGCGCTCTGTATTTAATGCATTATTCTGAGATTAGACATACCTCATTGATTTTTCTGCATAGTAGTGAAGAAAAACGATGAAAGACACTTCAAAATATCGCCATCTTGCTAATGCATTTTAACTAAAATATCCGACTAGGGGTTAAATGTTGTACACTTCAAACACCTTTTTTTAACAAACCTTGTATTCCTTAACTATATAAGCAAATCACTAGAAATGCCTTCTAGAAATGACCCACTAACCCAGGGACGTAAAATTTCAAAGTCTCGAAGTCTCAAAGCCGCAAGGCTACTAGGCCGCAGGGCTGCAAGGCGGCTCTCACAGAGCCGCAAAATGCTTTTTCTCAAATATCCAACTAGGGGTTAAACATAAGAGTGCGGCAGTATGTGTGATATCAGCTTAAAGTCAAAAATCATAATTTACATCTGCTAATAATTGATTCTACAAACCATTCCGGTTGCTTCTTTCTCAATATTTAAACTGATTTAATCATCCGTCCCTTAATGCAAGACGCGCTGTGATACATATTTATATTGCTTTGATATTACTACACAAGACGCATCGTGATACTTGACTATTTGAATAGTTTTTATAATTGTAATGTAAAATTGTGACGCACCAATTATTTTTAATTATTGTCCGTTTCTAGGACAACCGGGAACCAATGGACAGCCGGGACCAGCGGGCCCCGCGGGGCCATTGGGCTCTCCGGGGCCTTCGGGCGCATCCGGATCTCCAGGCCAGTCGGGGTCCAAGGGCCCGCTGGGACCTGTGGGGCCAATCGGATCGCCAGGGCCTGCCGGTCCTAACGGAGCGCCGGGTATGTTTACATACCATTGACACTAGTCAGGCCTAAGGCAAATGAAACCTTAATTGCAACAATATTATAGAACCAGAATTATGAAGTACCTATTCATAACTGCGTACAGACTGTGTCATTCTTCTAAATATAATGTAGCTGATGTTTCTCGAGGCCTGTGACTCGTGTACATGTATCCGTGCGTGGAACTGTCGTTATTTGTGTCCTAGAATGGTTTGTGCTAGTGCTCCTGCGTCTATTGCGTCATTGCCTCCCAGTAGGCTGTCAAGCATTCATTATTTTTTAAGATGAATATTGAAGATCATGAAGATTAAGGTTAAGATTAGGATCATGAAGATTAAGATATTCAATATGAGGTAAAACTCTACTTGGCTCAACTGTACGATCGTATGATTATATGTCCGAAATGTGACGTCGCCTAACGCTTATGCATTGTAACTGCTAAGACGTCACCGTCTTAGCAGTTAATTTAGCCAATGAGCTAACTGGAAGTTTTTACCTGAAATAAGTTGTGCGTGATGTTATATTAGAGTTGTATAAAGTAGTTTCGGCCACAGGCAAGTCATTATTACAATAGGTGAATTTGATGATGCAATATCATCATCTAAAAGTCCACTTTTCCGTGCTTATCAAAGTTTGGACGTTTTCCGCGATAAGACTTCTCTAAAACTCTTGATCCTTTGTCATGGGGCCTCACTAAAACCATATTTTGAGTATAAATAACTAATCTCTAAGTCCGTTCTAAAAAAAACTAACTAACCTCCTTTTTATCGTGTAATCTGTTAATGTCCATGATTTTACACAGGTTTACACCTTCTCACCCAGATCAGGGCTGCTGGAGCTGAGTTTTTACAGACGGATGCCCTTCCTGACGCTAACCAAATAAATAATTACCTGGCACGAGGTTAGCAGCTAGTGACACTTGTGTATTTAACAGGCTTGCTGAAGGGCCTGTAACGCATGGTTTCATAGTTGACGGCGCGAGGACTTGAACCCTGGTCCTCTGGACTTGAAACGTCCGAAGCCTTAACCACTACACCACAGCGTCACCCTGTGGTGCGGTGGTCAGTTAAATCATACGTCAGTTCATTTCGGCCAATGATACAGGGAGTGTATAGTAATTAAATTTGACAACTCTCATTTATAAAAATTTTAATTTAGCATCTGTGTACAATAAAAGTAAAAATAAGTTTTTTGCTTTTGTGGAAGCTATGCGTGTCGTTTAACCTGAGTTTTAACTTTCAGGCAGCAACGGTCAGCTAGGACCCGGGGGGGCAACAGGCCCCACGGGGGCCAACGGCCCAGATGGAACCCCCGGCACATCGGGGGCCAACGGACAGCCCGGGGCTCAGGGGGCCACTGGGGGCACCGGGACCCCGGGCCTCTCGGGGCCAGCGGGCCCCTTCGGACCGTCAGGACAACCTGGCCCCGTTGGGAACCCCGGACAGCCGGGGCCCATCGGGGGTCCAGGTTCCTCGGGGCCAAGCGGTCAGTTCACTGAACGAGCACTTTCCGCTAATTACTTTGATATTTTGTAGCGAATACGTTACGCAAACAATGGCTGTTTTTTGTAGCAGTGATTGCATCAATTTTTCCTCTTCAGGAATTTTTAGTGGACATTTTAAATGCTTCAATTTGTCTGATGTTCTCCTTCTTGCGTGTCACAGTTTTACCGCATTATAGTGTCAAAGATCAAATCACCGCTTTGACAATCCTCTTTTTTACTTTCCTTTGTACCGCGCTAATTAATGCCGACTTATGCGATAATGATTGCGCTAATTGTAACTGTCATCATGCCAACAAGAATTATCTTGTCGGTAATATCTATCGTAGATCTCTTACTTGCGCAACTATTATTCTAATGTTTAGATTAATTTTGTATTTGCAAGACGTCAGTATTTTGAGCGACTTATTGTATTCTACGATATGGCATTGTCTAGAAATCAATTTGGTTGAAATTGATTCAAGGCTATAACAGTTTAATGTAATAACCTAGCGCAGACAATAAGATATCAGTAATTTTTTGGCCTTTATTGGATTTAGCTGAATATTTACGATGACAATATTCTTCATGTAGGCCCGTTGGGAGCCTTGGGCCAGCCAGGGCCTGCAGGGCCAGTCGGGCCTCTTGGGCCTGTTGGCCCTTCCGGGTCTTTGGGCTCCTCCGGAACCAAGGGAGCCGCGGGCCCCGTGGGACCAGCGGGGCCCCTCGGGCCCATTGGGACACCAGGCCCCATCGGCCAGGCAGGCCCGAGTGGACCCACTGGGGGAACAGGGAACATTGGGGGTGTGGGGGCCGGCGGAGCCACTGGGCCAGCGGGGCCAACAGGGCCAGCAGGGCCTGCTGGGCCGACAGGGCCAAGTGGGGTCAAGGGTGCAGCGGGTGGCCTGGGTAACTCTGGGCCATCTGGGGCCAATGGCCCAATTGGCCCTTCAGGTAAGCACGTGCTTGAAGACCGGTGTATAATAAAGATGATATGCCGTGTCTCAAAAACCGGATCCCTCAGCGTTCAACGGCGTAGTGTTGCTCATATGTTATTTATTTCTCTTAGATTTGCATCGATTACTCGCAAAGTAGTGTTTAATAGATTCCAATTAAAATCGTTAGGTTACGGAATATTGTAAGGTACGTAGGTACTCGCTGTGTATGCAGACACACGTAAGGCTGTAGAATGGGTTAGAATGGCTGTAGAGAAGACTTCAAACTTCAAACACAAGGTGAAGCCTTGTGTGAAGTTTGAAGCCTTCTCCACAGCCATTCCACAGCCATTCTACAGGAAAAGTTGCACTATGAAACAGTCCTAGTCTCTCTGGACCTGAGCAAGGCTTTTGACACAGACAACACGCACACACTGAAATAGAATAATTAACAAAACTCCAAACCCTAAACAAGACGAGAACTTATAAGCGCGTGGATGAAAAGTTTTCATCGAACTTCAAGACATCACTTCCGAGCAGCAATACTTCAAAACAGAAGTATCCCAAGGCGATGTACTGTCCCAAGCATTCGAGGGGTTTGAATTAAGGGAATCCAATGTTTTCAATGCATACACTCATATACTACAATTATAATTAATAAATTGATTTTTAATTCTTGCGGTGTATTGGACCTCTTTGTTAATCTTTTCATTATTTTTTTGCTTTCCTGGAAAACCTTAAGTGTGTGAATCTTTAATCGCATTAACACTGTTATGATACGTGACAGGTCCATCCGGGCCAAGTGGCCCTCCTGGGATTGTTGGACCATCAGGTCCAGCCGGGGGCTTGGGGCCCAATGGGGCCCCTGGGCCAGCAGGGCCCGTCGGGAACGCTGGGCCCAGTGGACCGAATGGCCCAGGTGGAAATCCAGGGCCCTCAGGCAGCCCAGGACCTGCAGGGGGCCCCGGGGCCGCGGGTCCCATTGGACCCCCAGGGCCAGCCGGGACAGGAGGAGCCGCGGGGTTTCCTGGGCCAGCTGGACCTGCAGGTTAAATCTGAACCATATAGTTGCGGCCTCACTGAATTTGTATTATCGTTTATATTTATTTTAAAATTAAAGCTTTTAAATAAATTAAATCTTCTAAATCTATTGAATCGATTGAATCTGTTGTATCTTTTTCCTTCGTTTATTGGCAAATTTAAAGTCCGTTTGCTTTTTAAGAATCTATCTTAAAGTAAACAGAGAAAATGTTACTTAATGTTAGCTTATTCAGTATTCTTAGTCTAGGATACTTGTCTGTATGGGACACAATTTGGCATTAGCGTAGAATAGCATATACAATGTTTCTTAACCCCTAGTCGGATATTTTAGTTAAAATACACTTTGCGACTGCGACTTTGCGACTTTGCGCCTGCCACTTTGTGACTGCGACTTTGTGACTTTGCTGCGACTTTGCTTAGCAAAGCATCCACTCGATTTTTAAGCCCTTTTCATCATTTTTCTTCCCTATAATGCAGTAGAACCAATGAGGTATTAATAAATTCAGTAGCATTGATGTTCTTTAACTATTGTTGTAATTTTGGAAGAAATCGTATTTACAAATTGAGCGTAGTAAATTCCTATCTTCAATGTTGTCTGCATTTCTCTCACAGGCTCTATAGGAAACAGTGGTCCACAGGGTTTTCCCGGATCCCAGGGTTCCCAGGGGGGCACTGGCTTTTCCGGCCCAGCGGGGAATATTGGCCAGCCGGGCTCTCCAGGCCCCACGGGGCCCCTGGGCCCTGCAGGACCTGCTGGCCCCATAGGCCAGTCAGGAGCAGCGGGGCCCAATGGCGGACCTGGACCGGCGGGGGGCACGGGGCCATCCGGGGATGCGGGGCCCTCGGGGCCATCGGGGCTGCCGGGGCCAGCAGGGGATGGTGGGGACACCGGTTCAGCGGGGGCCTCGGGCCAACCGGGGCCTGCGGGACCGTCTGGTGTTAGCGGCCCCTTAGGGCCTGCCGGGCCTTCAGGGCCGAATGGCCCCTTGGGGCCTGCAGGGCCAGCTGGGCCGTCAGGGCCAACTGGATTTGCTGGACCTGCGGGGCCTGCAGGTGAGATGTGTGGACGGGGTGTATTTTGTGTCTTGTAATTCACACAAAAAGTGTAGCAAACAAATATAAATAAATAAATAAATGATAGTAAAATAGCTATGCGCTCACATGACGATGCAGTTA
Organism: Chamaedrilus cognettii; assembly: GCA_034695025.1. Taxonomy (NCBI): domain Eukaryota; kingdom Metazoa; phylum Annelida; class Clitellata; order Enchytraeida; family Enchytraeidae; genus Chamaedrilus; species Chamaedrilus cognettii. Next base: position 739 of record JAQIWG010004788.1, on the reverse strand, counting down.
AATGAGAGTAACTACTACGCCAATTGTAGTATCATAACAAATTCTGAAATAGCTGAATTGCTTCAATGATTTGGATTGAAAGCGTAGCTTTGAAAGAAAAGTCGGAGTTTATTTTGCTATTGAATAATATCAGGATTGTGATTTATATCAGCGGCGAAAATTGTTGCTACACTAGACTGGGCAATGGGGTTAATGTTGCGCTGTGTGTTGTATGATGCAAAGCTGATGCAATAACCACACACCGTCAACGTGTCCATTTACATGGCTTCAAAAGTGTGCTCGGAAGATATTCAGCCTGAATAGTGATACCGTAACAGTTGCGTATTGGGATATATTTATGTTTGCAGTGGATGTCGATTTGTGCAAGCGTCGAACTTAAATGCGTAACAGCAAAAGCTGATTGTGCAGTCGTAAATAGTGAATTTGTGAAAAAATAGGAAAAATTTGAAGAAAACGTGCAGTTGGCACCTTCAAATTTACTCTCAATCTGCGTATTGTTAAATACCGATTTACAATTCGATACAATCGATGCACATGCATGCATACACCATTATGCATACACCATTATGCATACACCATTATGCATACACCATTATGTATACACCATTATGCATACACCATTATGCATACACCATTATGCATACACCATTATGCATACACTTTTATGCATACACCATTATGCATACACCATTATGCATACACCATTATGCATACACCATTATGCATACACCATTATGCA